>JABWDB010000103.1:0-276229 GCA_019614645.1 Stratiolaelaps scimitus | reverse complement strand
TTATTCTTGTGCCCTTGAAGGAACCTTTCTGCATGTAACCTTAAAGAAACTTTTTTTTTGTACCCTTAAAGGAACTTTTCTTCTTGCTACCTTAAAGGAACTTTTCTTTTTGTACCCTTAAAGGAACTTCTCTCCTTGTACCCTTAAAGGAACTTTTCATCTTATGCCCTTGAGGGAACTTTTCTTCTTGTGCCCTTACAGAAACTTCTCTTCTTGCAACCCTAAAGGAACTTCTCTCCTTGTACCCTTAAAGGAACTTTTCTTGTTGTACTCTTAAAGGAACTTTTCTCCTTGTACCCTTAAAGGAATTTTTTTTTCTTACGTTGAAGTACCTTTTCTTCTTGTGCCCATAAAGGAACTTTTCTTCTTGTGCCCTTGAAGGAATCTTTCTTCTTGTACCCTTGAAGGAACTTTTCTTCTCGTACCCTTAAAGGAACTTTTCTTCTTGTGCCCTTGAAGAAACTTCTCTTATTGTACCCTTAAAGGAACTTTTCTCCTTGTACCCTTAAAGGAACTTTTCTTCTTGTGCCCTTGAAGGAACCTTTCTTCTTGTGCCCTTAAAGAAACTTTTCTTTTTGTACCCTTAAAGGAACTTTTCTTCTTGCTCCCTTAAAGGAACTTTTCTTCTTATGCCCTTGAGGGAACTTTTCTTCTTGTGCCCTTAAAGAAACTTTTCTTCTTGCAACCCTAAAGGAACTTCTTTCCTTGTACCCTTAAAGGAACTTTTCTTGTTGTATTCTTAAAGGAACTTTTCTCCTTGTACCCTTAAAGGAATTTTTTTCTTACGTTAAAGGACCTTTTCTTCTTGTACCCATAAAGGAACTTTTCTTCTTGTGCCCATAAAGGAACTTTTCTTCTTGTGCCCTTGAAGGAATCTTTCTTCTTGTACCCTTGAAGGAACTTTTCTTCTCGTACCCTTAAAGGAACTTTTCTTCTTGTGCCCTTGAAGGAACTTCTCTTGTTGTACCCTTAAAGAAACTTCTCTCCTTGTACACTTAAAGGAACTTTTCTTCTTGTGCCCTTGAAGGAACCTTTCTTCTTGTACCCTTAAAGAAACTTGTCTTTTTGTACCCTTAAAGGAACTTCTCTCCTTGTACCCTTAAAGGAACTTTTCTTCTTATGCCCTTGAGGGAACTTTTCTTCTTGTGCCCTTAAAGAAACTTTTCTTCTTGCAACCCTAAAGGAACTTCTCTCCTTGTACCCTTAAAGGAACTTTTCTTGTTGTACTCTTAAAGGAACTTTTCTTCTTGTGCCCTTGAAGGAACCTTTCTTCTTGTACCCTTAAAGAAACTTGTCTTTTTGTACCCTTAAACGAACTTCTCTCCTTGTACCCTTAAAGGAACTTTTCTTCTTATGCCCTTGAGGGAACTTTTCTTCTTGTGCCCTTAAAGAAACTTTTCTTCTTGCAACCCTAAAGGAACTTCTCTCCTTGTACCCTTAAAGGAACTTTTCTTGTTGTACTCTTAAAGGAACTTTTCTCCTTGTACCCTTAAAGGAACTTTTCATCTTATGCCCTTGAGGGAACTTTTCTTCTTGTGCCCTTACAGAAACTTCTCTTCTTGCAACCCTAAAGGAACTTCTCTCCTTGTACCCTTAAAGGAACTTTTCTTGTTGTACTCTTAAAGGAACTTTTCTCCTTGTACCCTTAAAGGAATTTTTTTTTTCTTACGTTAAAGTACCTTTTCTTCTTGTGCCCATAAAGGAACTTTTCTTCTTGTGCCCTTGAAGGAATCTTTCTTCTTGTACCCTTGAAGGAACTTTTCTTCTCGTACCCTTAAAGGAACTTTTCTTCTTGTGCCCTTGAAGAAACTTTTCTTTTTGTACCCTTAAAGGAACTTTTCTTCTTGCTCCCTTAAAGGAACTTTTCTTCTTATGCCCTTGAGGGAACTTTTCTTCTTGCAACCCTAAAGGAACTTCTTTCCTTGTACCCTTAAAGGAACTTCTCTTGTTGTACCCTTAAAGGAACTTTTCTTCTTGTACCCTTAAAGGAACTTTTCTTCTTGTGCCCTTGAAGGAACCTTTCTTCTTGTACCCTTAAAGAAACTTTTCTTTTTGTACCCTTAAAGGAACTTCTCTCCTTGTACCCTTAAAGGAACTTTTCTTCTTATGCCCTTGAGGGAACTTTTCTTCTTGTGCCCTTGAAGGAACCTTTCTTCTTGTAACCTTAAAGGAACTTTTCTTTTTGTACCCTTAAAGGAACTTCTCTCCTTGTGCCCTTAAAGGAACTTTTCATCTTATGCTCTTGAGGAAACTTCTCTTCTTGTGCCCTTAAAGAAACTTCTCTTCTTGCAACCCTAAAGGAACTTCTCTCCTTGTATCCTTAAAGGAACTTTTCTTGTTGTACTCTTAAAGGAACTATTCTCCTTGTACCCTTAAAGGAACTTCTCTCCTTGTATCCTTAAAGGAATTTTTTTTCTTACGTTAAAGGACGTTTTCTTCTTGTGCCCATAAAGGAACTTTTTTTCTTGTACCCTTAAAGGAACTTTTCTCCTTGTACCCTTAAAGGAACTTTTCTTCTTGTGCCCTTGAAGGAACCTTTCTTCTTGTACCCTTAAAGAAACTTTTCTTTTTGTACCCTTAAAGGAACTTTTCTTCTTGCTACCTTAAAGGAACTTTTCTTTCTATGCCTTTGAGCGAACTTTTCTTCTTGTGCCGTTGAAGAAACTTTTCTTGTTGTACTCTTAAAGGAACTTCTCTCCTTGTACCCTTAAATGAACTTTTATTCTTATGCCCTTGAGGGAACTTTTCTTCTTGTGCCCTTAAAGAAACTTCTCTTCTTGCAACCCTAAAGGAACTTCTCTCCTTGTACCCTTAAAGGAACTTTTCTTGTTGTACTCTTAAAGGAACTTCTCTCCTTGTACCCTTAAATGAACTTTTATTCTTGTGCCCTTGAAGGAACCTTTCTGCATGTAACCTTAAAGAAACTTTTTTTTTGTACCCTTAAAGGAACTTTTCTTCTTGCTACCTTAAAGGAACTTTTCTTTTTGTACCCTTAAAGGAACTTCTCTCCTTGTACCCTTAAAGGAACTTTTTATCTTATGCCCTTGAGGGAACTTTTCTTCTTGTGCCCTTACAGAAACTTCTCTTCTTGCAACCCTAAAGGAACTTCTCTCCTTGTACCCTTAAAGGAACTTTTCTTGTTGTACTCTTAAAGGAACTTTTCTCCTTGTACCCTTAAAGGAATTTTTTTTTCTTACGTTAAAGTACCTTTTCTTCTTGTGCCCATAAAGGAACTTTTCTTCTTGTGCCCTTGAAGGAATCTTTCTTCTTGTACCCTTGAAGGAACTTTTCTTCTCGTACCCTTAAAGGAACTTTTCTTCTTGTGCCCTTGAAGAAACTTCTCTTATTGTACCCTTAAAGGAACTTTTCTCCTTGTACCCTTAAAGGAACTTTTCTTCTTGTGCCCTTGAAGGAACCTTTCTTCTTGTGCCCTTAAAGAAACTTTTCTTTTTGTACCCTTAAAGGAACTTTTCTTCTTGCTCCCTTAAAGGAACTTTTCTTCTTATGCCCTTGAGGGAACTTTTCTTCTTGTGCCCTTAAAGAAACTTTTCTTCTTGCAACCCTAAAGGAACTTCTTTCCTTGTACCCTTAAAGGAACTTTTCTTGTTGTATTCTTAAAGGAACTTTTCTCCTTGTACCCTTAAAGGAATTTTTTTTCTTACGTTAAAGGACCTTTTCTTCTTGTGCCCATAAAGGAACTTTTCTTCTTGTGCCCTTGAAGGAATCTTTCTTCTTGTACCCTTGAAGGAACTTTTCTTCTCGTACCCTTAAAGGAACTTTTCTTCTTGTGCCCTTGAAGGAACTTCTCTTGTTGTACCCTTAAAGGAACTTTTCTCCTTGTACCCTTAAAGGAACTTTTCATCTTGTGCCCTTGAAGGAACCTTTCTTCTTGTACCCTTAAAGAAACTTGTCTTTTTGTACCCTTAAAGGAACTTCTCTCCTTGTACCCTTAAAGGAACTTTTCTTCTTATGCCCTTGAGGGAACTTTTCTTCTTGTGCCCTTAAAGAAACTTTTCTTCTTGCAACCCTAAAGGAACTTCTCTCCTTGTACCCTTAAAGAAACTTTTCTTGTTGTACTCTTAAAGGAACTTTTCTGCTTGTACCCTTAAAGGACTTTTTTTTCTTACGTTAAAGGACCTTTTCTTCTTGTGCCCATAAAGGAACTTTTCTCCTTGTGCCCTTGAAGGAATCTTTCTTCATGTACCCTTGAAGGAACTTTTCTTCTCGTACCCTTAAAGGAACTTTTCTTCTTGTGCCCTTGAAGGAACTTCTCTTGTTGTACCCCTAAAGGAACTTTTCTTCTCGTACCCTTAAAGGAACTTTTCTTCTTGTGCCCTTGAAGGAACCTTTCTTCTTGTACCCTTAAAGAAACTTTTCTTTTTGTACCCTTAAAGGAACTTCTCTCCTTGTACCCTTAAAGGAACTTTTCTTCTTATGCCCTTGAGGGAACTTTTCTTCTTGTGCCCTTGAAGGAACCTTTCTTCTTGTAACCTTAAAGTAACTTTTTTTTTGTACCCTTAAAGGAACTTTTCTTCTTGCTACCTTAAAGGAACTTTTCTTTTTGTACCCTTAAAGGAACTTCTCTCCTTGTACCCTTAAAGGAACTTTTCATCTTATGCTCTTGAGGGAACTTTTCTTCTTGTGCCCTTAAAGAAACTTCTCTTCTTGCAACCCTAAAGGAACTTGTCTCCTTGTACCCTTAAAGGAACTTTTCTTGTTGTACTCTTAAAGGAACTTCTCTCCTTGTACCCTTAAATGAACTTTTATTCTTGTGCCCTTGAAGGAACCTTTCTGCATGTAACCTTAAAGAAACTTTTTTTTTGTACCCTTAAAGGAACTTTTCTTCTTGCTACCTTAAAGGAACTTTTCTTTTTGTACCCTTAAAGGAACTTCTCTCCTTGTACCCTTAAAGGAACTTTTCATCTTATGCCCTTGAGGGAACTTTTCTTCTTGTGCCCTTACAGAAACTTCTCTTCTTGCAACCCTAAAGGAACTTCTCTCCTTGTACCCTTAAAGGAACTTTTCTTGTTGTACTCTTAAAGGAACTTTTCTCCTTGTACCCTTAAAGGAATTTTTTTTTCTTACGTTAAAGTACCTTTTCTTCTTGTGCCCATAAAGGAACTTTTCTTCTTGTGCCCTTGAAGGAATCTTTCTTCTTGTACCCTTGAAGGAACTTTTCTTCTCGTACCCTTAAAGGAACTTTTCTTCTTGTGCCCTTGAAGAAACTTCTCTTATTGTACCCTTAAAGGAACTTTTCTCCTTGTACCCTTAAAGGAACTTTTCTTCTTGTGCCCTTGAAGGAACCTTTCTTCTTGTGCCCTTAAAGAAACTTTTCTTTTTGTACCCTTAAAGGAACTTTCTTCTTGCTCCCTTAAAGGAACTTTTCTTCTTATGCCCTTGAGGGAACTTTTCTTCTTGTGCCCTTAAAGAAACTTTTCTTCTTGCAACCCTAAAGGAACTTCTTTCCTTGTACCCTTAAAGGAACTTTTCTTGTTGTATTCTTAAAGGAACTTTTCTCCTTGTACCCTTAAAGGAATTTTTTTTTCTTACGTTAAAGTACCTTTTCTTCTTGTGCCCATAAAGGAACTTTTCTTCTTGTGCCCTTGAAGGAATCTTTCTTCTTGTACCCTTGAAGGAACTTTTCTTCTCGTACCCTTAAAGGAACTTTTCTTCTTGTGCCCTTGAAGAAACTTCTCTTATTGTACCCTTAAAGGAACTTTTCTCCTTGTACCCTTAAAGGAACTTTCCTTCTTGTGCCCTTGAAGGAACCTTTCTTCTTGTGCCCTTAAAGAAACTTTTCTTTTTGTACCCTTAAAGGAACTTTTCTTCTTGCTCCCTTAAAGGAACTTTTCTTCTTATGCCCTTGAGGGAACTTTTCTTCTTGTGCCCTTAAAGAAACTTTTCTTCTTGCAACCCTAAAGGAACTTCTTTCCTTGTACCCTTAAAGGAACTTTTCTTGTTGTATTCTTAAAGGAACTTTTCTCCTTGTACCCTTAAAGGAATTTTTTTTCTTACGTTAAAGGACCTTTTCTTCTTGTGCCCGTAAAGGAACTTTTCTTCTTGTGCCCATAAAGGAACTTTTCTCCTTGTGCCCTTGAAGGAATCTTTCTTCGTGTACCCTTGAAGGAACTTTTCTTCTCGTACCCTTAAAGGAACTTTTCTTCTTGTGCCCTTGAAGGAACTTCTCTTGTTGTACCCTTAAAGGAACTTTTCTTCTCGTACCCTTAAAGGAACTTTTCTTCTTGTGCCCTTGAAGGAACCTTTCTTCTTGTACCCTTAAAGAAACTTTTCTTTTTGTACCCTTAAAGGAACTTCTCTCCTTGTACCCTTAAAGGAACTTTTCTTCTTATGCCCTTGAGGGAACTTTTCTTCTTGTGCCCTTGAAGGAACCTTTCTTCTTGTAACCTTAAAGGAACTTTTCTTCTTATGCCCTTGAGGGAACTTTTCTTCTTGTGCCCTTGAAGGAACCTTTCTTCTTGTAACCTTAAAGAAACTTTTTTTTTGTACCCTTAAAGGAACTTTTCTTCTTGCTACCTTAAAGGAACTTTTCTTTTTGTACCCTTAAAGGAATTTCTCTCCTTGTACCCTTAAAGGAACTTTTCATCTTATGCTCTTGAGGAAACTTTTCTTCTTGTGCCCTTAAAGAAACTTCTCTTCTTGCAACCCTAAAGGAACTTCTCTCCTTGTACCCTTAAAGGAACTTTTCTTGTTGTACTCTTAAAGGAACTTCTCTCCTTGTACCCTTAAATGAACTTTTATTCTTGTGCCCTTGAAGGAACCTTTCTGCATGTAACCTTAAAGAAACTTTTTTTTTGTACCCTTAAAGGAACTTTTCTTCTTGCTACCTTAAAGGAACTTTTCTTTTTGTACCCTTAAAGGAACTTCTCTCCTTGTACCCTTAAAGGAACTTTTCATCTTATGCCCTTGAGGGAACTTTTCTTCTTGTGCCCTTACAGAAACTTCTCTTCTTGCAACCCTAAAGGAACTTCTCTCCTTGTACCCTTAAAGGAACTTTTCTTGTTGTACTCTTAAAGGAACTTTTCTCCTTGTACCCTTAAAGGAATTTTTTTTTCTTACGTTGAAGTACCTTTTCTTCTTGTGCCCA
Organism: Stratiolaelaps scimitus; assembly: GCA_019614645.1. NCBI lineage: Eukaryota > Metazoa > Arthropoda > Arachnida > Mesostigmata > Laelapidae > Stratiolaelaps > Stratiolaelaps scimitus. Next base: position 269,124 of record JABWDB010000103.1, on the reverse strand, counting down.
TAAAGGAACTTTTCTTCTTGTGCCCTTGAAGGAATCTTTCTTCTTGTACCCTTGAAGGAACTTTTCTTCTCGTACCCTTAAAGGAACTTTCTTCTTGCTCCCTTAAAGGAACTTTTCTTCTTATGCCCTTGAGGGAACTTTTCTTCTTGTGCCCTTAAAGAAACTTTTCTTCTTGCAACCCTAAAGGAACTTCTTTCCTTGTACCCTTAAAGGAACTTTTCTTGTTGTATTCTTAAAGGAACTTTTCTCCTTGTACCCTTAAAGGAATTTTTTTTTCTTACGTTAAAGTACCTTTTCTTCTTGTGCCCATAAAGGAACTTTTCTTCTTGTGCCCTTGAAGGAATCTTTCTTCTTGTACCCTTGAAGGAACTTTTCTTCTCGTACCCTTAAAGGAACTTTTCTTCTAGTGCCCTTGAAGAAACTTCTCTTATTGTACCCTTAAAGGAACTTTTCTCCTTGTACCCTTAAAGGAACTTTTCTTCTTGTGCCCTTGAAGGAACCTTTCTTCTTGTGCCCTTAAAGAAACTTTTCTTTTTGTACCCTTAAAGGAACTTTTCTTCTTGCTCCCTTAAAGGAACTTTTCTTCTTATGCCCTTGAGGGAACTTTTCTTCTTGTGCCCTTAAAGAAACTTTTCTTCTTGCAACCCTAAAGGAACTTCTTTCCTTGTACCCTTAAAGGAACTTTTCTTGTTGTATTCTTAAAGGAACTTTTCTCCTTGTACCCTTAAAGGAATTTTTTTTCTTACGTTAAAGGACCTTTTCTTCTTGTGCCCGTAAAGGAACTTTTCTTCTTGTGCCCATAAAGGAACTTTTCTCCTTGTGCCCTTGAAGGAATCTTTCTTCGTGTACCCTTGAAGGAACTTTTCTTCTCGTACCCTTAAAGGAACTTTTCTTCTTGTGCCCTTGAAGGAACTTCTCTTGTTGTACCCTTAAAGGAACTTTTCTTCTCGTACCCTTAAATCAACTTTTCTTCTTGTGCCCTTGAAGGAACCTTTCTTCTTGTACCCTTAAAGAAACTTTTCTTTTTGTACCCTTAAAGGAACTTCTCTCCTTGTACCCTTAAAGGAACTTTTCTTCTTATGCCCTTGAGGGAACTTTTCTTCTTGTGCCCTTGAAGGAACCTTTCTTCTTGTAACCTTAAAGAAACTTTTTTTTTGTACCCTTAAAGGAACTTTTCTTCTTGCTACCTTAAAGGAACTTTTCTTTTTGTACCCTTAAAGGAATTTCTCTCCTTGTACCCTTAAAGGAACTTTTCATCTTATGCTCTTGAGGAAACTTTTCTTCTTGTGCCCTTAAAGAAACTTCTCTTCTTGCAACCCTAAAGGAACTTCTCTCCTTGTACCCTTAAAGGAACTTTTCTTGTTGTACTCTTAAAGGAACTTCTCTCCTTGTACCCTTAAATGAACTTTTATTCTTGTGCCCTTGAAGGAACCTTTCTGCATGTAACCTTAAAGAAACTTTTTTTTTGTACCCTTAAAGGAACTTTTCTTCTTGCTACCTTAAAGGAACTTTTCTTTTTGTACCCTTAAAGGAACTTCTCTCCTTGTACCCTTAAAGGAACTTTTCATCTTATGCCCTTGAGGGAACTTTTCTTCTTGTGCCCTTACAGAAACTTCTCTTCTTGCAACCCTAAAGGAACTTCTCTCCTTGTACCCTTAAAGGAACTTTTCTTGTTGTACTCTTAAAGGAACTTTTCTCCTTGTACCCTTAAAGGAATTTTTTTTTCTTACGTTGAAGTACCTTTTCTTCTTGTGCCCATAAAGGAACTTTTCTTCTTGTGCCCTTGAAGGAATCTTTCTTCTTGTACCCTTGAAGGAACTTTTCTTCTCGTACCCTTAAAGGAACTTTTCTTCTTGTGCCCTTGAAGAAACTTCTCTTATTGTACCCTTAAAGGAACTTTTCTCCTTGTACCCTTAAAGGAACTTTTCTTCTTGTGCCCTTGAAGGAACCTTTCTTCTTGTGCCCTTAAAGAAACTTTTCTTTTTGTACCCTTAAAGGAACTTCTCTCCTTGTACCCTTAAAGGAACTTTTCTTCTTATGCCCTTGAGGGAACTTTTCTTCTTGTGCCCTTAAAGAAACTTTTCTTCTTGCAACCCTAAAGGAACTTCTTTCCTTGTACCCTTAAAGGAACTTTTCTTGTTGTATTCTTAAAGGAACTTTTCTCCTTGTACCCTTAAAGGAATTTTTTTTCTTACGTTAAAGGACCTTTTCTTCTTGTGCCCGTAAAGGAACTTTTCTTCTTGTGCCCATAAAGGAACTTTTCTCCTTGTGCCCTTGAAGGAATCTTTCTTCGTGTACCCTTGAAGGAACTTTTCTTCTCGTACCCTTAAAGGAACTTTTCTTCTTGTGCCCTTGAAGGAACTTCTCTTGTTGTACCCTTAAAGGAACTTTTCTTCTCGTACCCTTAAAGGAACTTTTCTTCTTGTGCCCTTGAAGGAACCTTTCTTCTTGTACCCTTAAAGAAACTTTTCTTTTTGTACCCTTAAAGGAACTTCTCTCCTTGTACCCTTAAAGGAACTTTTCTTCTTATGCCCTTGAGGGAACTTTTCTTCTTGTGCCCTTGAAGGAACCTTTCTTCTTGTAACCTTAAAGAAACTTTTTTTTTGTACCCTTAAAGGAACTTTTCTTCTTGCTACCTTAAAGGAACTTTTCTTTTTGTACCCTTAAAGGAATTTCTCTCCTTGTTCCCTTAAAGGAACTTTTCATCTTATGCTCTTGAGGAAACTTTTCTTCTTGTGCCCTTAAAGAAACTTCTCTTCTTGCAACCCTAAAGGAACTTCTCTCCTTGTACCCTTAAAGGAACTTTTCTTGTTGTACTCTTAAAGGAACTTCTCTCCTTGTACCCTTAAATGAACTTTTATTCTTGTGCCCTTGAAGGAACCTTTCTGCATGTAACCTTAAAGAAACTTTTTTTTTGTACCCTTAAAGGAACTTTTCTTCTTGCTACCTTAAAGGAACTTTTCTTTTTGTACCCTTAAAGGAACTTCTCTCCTTGTACCCTTAAAGGAACTTTTCATCTTATGCCCTTGAGGGAACTTTTCTTCTTGTGCCCTTACAGAAACTTCTCTTCTTGCAACCCTAAAGGAACTTCTCTCCTTGTACCCTTAAAGGAACTTTTCTTGTTGTACTCTTAAAGGAACTTTTCTCCTTGTACCCTTAAAGGAATTTTTTTTTCTTACGTTGAAGTACCTTTTCTTCTTGTGCCCATAAAGGAACTTTTCTTCTTGTGCCCTTGAAGGAATCTTTCTTCTTGTACCCTTGAAGGAACTTTTCTTCTCGTACCCTTAAAGGAACTTTTCTTCTTGTGCCCTTGAAGAAACTTCTCTTATTGTACCCTTAAAGGAACTTTTCTCCTTGTACCCTTAAAGGAACTTTTCTTCTTGTGCCCTTGAAGGAACCTTTCTTCTTGTGCCCTTAAAGAAACTTTTCTTTTTGTACCCTTAAAGGAACTTTTCTTCTTGCTCCCTTAAAGGAACTTTTCTTCTTATGCCCTTGAGGGAACTTTTCTTCTTGTGCCCTTAAAGAAACTTTTCTTCTTGCAACCCTAAAGGAACTTCTTTCCTTGTACCCTTAAAGGAACTTTTCTTGTTGTATTCTTAAAGGAACTTTTCTCCTTGTACCCTTAAAGGAATTTTTTTCTTACGTTAAAGGACCTTTTCTTCTTGTACCCATAAAGGAACTTTTCTTCTTGTGCCCATAAAGAAACTTTTCTTCTTGTGCCCTTGAAGGAATCTTTCTTCTTGTACCCTTGAAGGAACTTTTCTTCTCGTACCCTTAAAGGAACTTTTCTTCTTGTGCCCTTGAAGGAACTTCTCTTGTTGTACCCTTAAAGAAACTTCTCCCCTTGTACCCTTAAAGGAACTTTTCTTCTTGTGCCCTTGAAGGAACCTTTCTTCTTGTACCCTTAAAGAAACTTGTCTTTTTGTACCCTTAAAGGAACTTCTCTCCTTGTACCCTTAAAGGAACTTTTCTTCTTATGCCCTTGAGGGAACTTTTCTTCTTGTGCCCTTAAAGAAACTTTTCTTCTTGCAACCCTAAAGGAACTTCTCTCCTTGTACCCTTAAAGGAACTTTTCTTCTTATGCCCTTGAAGGAACTTTTCTTCTTGTGCCCTTAAAGAAACTTTTCTTCTTGTGCCCTTGAAGGAACTTCTCTTGTTGTACCCTTAAAGAAACTTCTCTCCTTGTACCCTTAAAGGAACTTTTCTTCTTGTGTCCTTAAAGAAACTTTTCTTCTTGCAACCCTAAAGGAACTTCTCTCCTTGTACCCTTAAAGGAACTTTTCTTGTTGTACTCTTAAAGGAACTTTTCTCCTTGTACCCTTAAAGGAACTTTTCATCTTATGCCCTTGAGGGAACTTTTCTTCTTGTGCCCTTACAGAAACTTCTCTTCTTGCAACCCTAAAGGAACTTCTCTCCTTGTACCCTTAAAGGAACTTTTCTTGTTGTACTCTTAAAGGAACTTTTCTCCTTGTACCCTTAAAGGAATTTTTTTTTCTTACGTTAAAGTACCTTTTCTTCTTGTGCCCATAAAGGAACTTTTCTTCTTGTGCCCTTGAAGGAATCTTTCTTCTTGTACCCTTGAAGGAACTTTTCTTCTCGTACCCTTAAAGGAACTTTTCTTCTTGTGCCCTTGAAGAAACTTCTCTTATTGTACCCTTAAAGGAACTTTTCTCCTTGTACCCTTAAAGGAACTTTTCTTCTTGTGCCCTTGAAGGAACCTTTCTTCTTGTGCCCTTAAAGAAACTTTTCTTTTTGTACCCTTAAAGGAACTTTTCTTCTTGCTCCCTTAAAGGAACTTTTCTTCTTATGCCCTTGAGGGAACTTTTCTTCTTGTGCCTTTAAAGAAACTTTTCTTCTTGCAACCCTAAAGGAACTTCTTTCCTTGTACCCTTAAAGGAACTTTTCTTGTTGTATTCTTAAAGGAACTTTTCTCCTTGTACCCTTAAAGGAATTTTTTTTTCTTACGTTAAAGTACCTTTTCTTCTTGTGCCCATAAAGGAACTTTTCTTCTTGTGCCCTTGAAGGAATCTTTCTTCTTGTACCCTTGAAGGAACTTTTCTTCTCGTACCCTTAAAGGAACTTTTCTTCTTGTGCCCTTGAAGAAACTTCTCTTATTGTACCCTTAAAGGAACTTTTCTCCTTGTACCCTTAAAGGAACTTTTCTTCTTGTGCCCTTGAAGGAACCTTTCTTCTTGTGCCCTTAAAGAAACTTTTCTTTTTGTACCCTTAAAGGAACTTTTCTTCTTGCTCCCTTAAAGGAACTTTTCTTCTTATGCCCTTGAGGGAACTTTTCTTCTTGCAACCCTAAAGGAACTTCTTTCCTTGTGCCCTTGAAGAAACTTCTCTTATTGTACCCTTAAAGGAACTTTTCTCCTTGTACCCTTAAAGGAACTTTTCTTCTTGTGCCCTTGAAGGAACCTTTCTTCTTGTGCCCTTAAAGAAACTTTTCTTTTTGTACCCTTAAAGGAACTTTTCTTCTTGCTCCCTTAAAGGAACTTTTCTTCTTATGCCCTTGAGGGAACTTTTCTTCTTGTGCCCTTAAAGAAACTTTTCTTCTTGCAACCCTAAAGGAACTTCTTTCCTTGTACCCTTAAAGGAACTTTTCTTGTTGTATTCTTAAAGGAACTTTTCTCCTTGTACCCTTAAAGGAATTTTTTTTCTTACGTTAAAGGACCTTTTCTTCTTGTGCCCATAAAGGAACTTTTCTTCTTGTGCCCATAAAGGAACTTTTCTCCTTGTGCCCTTGAAGGAATCTTTCTTCGTGTACCCTTGAAGGAACTTTTCTTCTCGTACCCTTAAAGGAACTTTTCTTCTTGTGCCCTTGAAGGAACTTCTCTTGTTGTACCCTTAAAGGAACTTTTCTTCTCGTACCCTTAAAGGAACTTTTCTTCTTGTGCCCTTGAAGGAACCTTTCTTCTTGTACCCTTAAAGAAACTTTTCTTTTTGTACCCTTAAAGGAACTTCTCTCCTTGTACCCTTAAAGGAACTTTTCTTCTTATGCCCTTGAGGGAACTTTTCTTCTTGTGCCCTTGAAGGAACCTTTCTTCTTGTAACCTTAAAGAAACTTTTTTTTTGTACCCTTAAAGGAACTTTTCTTCTTGCTACCTTAAAGGAACTTTTCTTCTTGCTACCTTAAAGGAACTTTTCTTTTTGTACCCTTAAAGGAATTTCTCTCCTTGTACCCTTAAAGGAACTTTTCATCTTATGCTCTTGAGGAAACTTTTCTTCTTGTGCCCTTAAAGAAACTTCTCTTCTTGCAACCCTAAAGGAACTTCTCTCCTTGTACCCTTAAAGGAACTTTTCTTGTTGTACTCTTAAAGGAACTTCTCTCCTTGTACCCTTAAATGAACTTTTATTCTTGTGCCCTTGAAGGAACCTTTCTGCATGTAACCTTAAAGAAACTTTTTTTTTGTACCCTTAAAGGAACTTTTCTTCTTGCTACCTTAAAGGAACTTTTCTTTTTGTACCCTTAAAGGAACTTCTCTCCTTGTACCCTTAAAGGAACTTTTCATCTTATGCCCTTGAGGGAACTTTTCTTCTTGTGCCCTTACAGAAACTTCTCTTCTTGCAACCCTAAAGGAACTTCTCTCCTTGTACCCTTAAAGGAACTTTTCTTGTTGTACTCTTAAAGGAACTTTTCTCCTTGTACCCTTAAAGGAATTTTTTTTTCTTACGTTGAAGTACCTTTTCTTCTTGTGCCCATAAAGGAACTTTTCTTCTTGTGCCCTTGAAGGAATCTTTCTTCTTGTACCCTTGAAGGAACTTTTCTTCTCGTACCCTTAAAGGAACTTTTCTTCTTGTGCCCTTGAAGAAACTTCTCTTATTGTACCCTTAAAGGAACTTTTCTCCTTGTACCCTTAAAGGAACTTTTCTTCTTGTGCCCTTGAAGGAACCTTTCTTCTTGTGCCCTTAAAGAAACTTTTCTTTTTGTACCCTTAAAGGAACTTTTCTTCTTGCTCCCTTAAAGGAACTTTTCTTCTTATGCCCTTGAGGGAACTTTTCTTCTTGTGCCCTTAAAGAAACTTTTCTTCTTGCAACCCTAAAGGAACTTCTTTCCTTGTACCCTTAAAGGAACTTTTCTTGTTGTATTCTTAAAGGAACTTTTCTCCTTGTACCCTTAAAGGAATTTTTTTCTTACGTTGAAGTACCTTTTCTTCTTGTGCCCATAAAGGAACTTTTCTTCTTGTGCCCTTGAAGGAATCTTTCTTCTTGTACCCTTGAAGGAACTTTTCTTCTCGTACCCTTAAAGGAACTTTTCTTCTTGTGCCCTTGAAGAAACTTCTCTTATTGTACCCTTAAAGGAACTTTTCTCCTTGTACCCTTAAAGGAACTTTTCTTCTTGTGCCCTTGAAGGAACCTTTCTTCTTGTGCCCTTAAAGAAACTTTTCTTTTTGTACCCTTAAAGGAACTTTTCTTCTTGCTCCCTTAAAGGAACTTTTCTTCTTATGCCCTTGAGGGAACTTTTCTTCTTGTGCCTTTAAAGAAACTTTTCTTCTTGCAACCCTAAAGGAACTTCTTTCCTTGTACCCTTAAAGGAACTTTTCTTGTTGTATTCTTAAAGGAACTTTTCTCCTTGTACCCTTAAAGGAATTTTTTTTTCTTACGTTAAAGTACCTTTTCTTCTTGTGCCCATAAAGGAACTTTTCTTCTTGTGCCCTTGAAGGAATCTTTCTTCTTGTACCCTTGAAGGAACTTTTCTTCTCGTACCCTTAAAGGAACTTTTCTTCTTGTGCCCTTGAAGAAACTTCTCTTATTGTACCCTTAAAGGAACTTTTCTCCTTGTACCCTTAAAGGAACTTTTCTTCTTGTGCCCTTGAAGGAACCTTTCTTCTTGTGCCCTTAAAGAAACTTTTCTTTTTGTACCCTTAAAGGAACTTTTCTTCTTGCTCCCTTAAAGGAACTTTTCTTCTTATGCCCTTGAGGGAACTTTTCTTCTTGCAACCCTAAAGGAACTTCTTTCCTTGTGCCCTTGAAGAAACTTCTCTTATTGTACCCTTAAAGGAACTTTTCTCCTTGTACCCTTAAAGGAACTTTTCTTCTTGTGCCCTTGAAGGAACCTTTCTTCTTGTGCCCTTAAAGAAACTTTTCTTTTTGTACCCTTAAAGGAACTTTTCTTCTTGCTCCCTTAAAGGAACTTTTCTTCTTATGCCCTTGAGGGAACTTTTCTTCTTGTGCCCTTAAAGAAACTTTTCTTCTTGCAACCCTAAAGGAACTTCTTTCCTTGTACCCTTAAAGGAACTTTTCTTGTTGTATTCTTAAAGGAACTTTTCTCCTTGTACCCTTAAAGGAATTTTTTTTCTTACGTTAAAGGACCTTTTCTTCTTGTGCCCATAAAGGAACTTTTCTTCTTGTGCCCATAAAGGAACTTTTCTCCTTGTGCCCTTGAAGGAATCTTTCTTCGTGTACCCTTGAAGGAACTTTTCTTCTCGTACCCTTAAAGGAACTTTTCTTCTTGTGCCCTTGAAGGAACTTCTCTTGTTGTACCCTTAAAGGAACTTTTCTTCTCGTACCCTTAAAGGAACTTTTCTTCTTGTGCCCTTGAAGGAACCTTTCTTCTTGTACCCTTAAAGAAACTTTTCTTTTTGTACCCTTAAAGGAACTTCTCTCCTTGTACCCTTAAAGGAACTTTTCTTCTTATGCCCTTGAGGGAACTTTTCTTCTTGTGCCCTTGAAGGAACCTTTCTTCTTGTAACCTTAAAGAAACTTTTTTTTTGTACCCTTAAAGGAACTTTTCTTCTTGCTACCTTAAAGGAACTTTTCTTCTTGCTACCTTAAAGGAACTTTTCTTTTTGTACCCTTAAAGGAATTTCTCTCCTTGTACCCTTAAAGGAACTTTTCATCTTATGCTCTTGAGGAAACTTTTCTTCTTGTGCCCTTAAAGAAACTTCTCTTCTTGCAACCCTAAAGGAACTTCTCTCCTTGTACCCTTAAAGGAACTTTTCTTGTTGTACTCTTAAAGGAACTTCTCTCCTTGTACCCTTAAATGAACTTTTATTCTTGTGCCCTTGAAGGAACCTTTCTGCATGTAACCTTAAAGAAACTTTTTTTTTGTACCCTTAAAGGAACTTTTCTTCTTGCTACCTTAAAGGAACTTTTCTTTTTGTACCCTTAAAGGAACTTCTCTCCTTGTACCCTTAAAGGAACTTTTCATCTTATGCCCTTGAGGGAACTTTTCTTCTTGTGCCCTTACAGAAACTTCTCTTCTTGCAACCCTAAAGGAACTTCTCTCCTTGTACCCTTAAAGGAACTTTTCTTGTTGTACTCTTAAAGGAACTTTTCTCCTTGTACCCTTAAAGGAATTTTTTTTTCTTACGTTGAAGTACCTTTTCTTCTTGTGCCCATAAAGGAACTTTTCTTCTTGTGCCCTTGAAGGAATCTTTCTTCTTGTACCCTTGAAGGAACTTTTCTTCTCGTACCCTTAAAGGAACTTTTCTTCTTGTGCCCTTGAAGAAACTTCTCTTATTGTACCCTTAAAGGAACTTTTCTCCTTGTACCCTTAAAGGAACTTTTCTTCTTGTGCCCTTGAAGGAACCTTTCTTCTTGTGCCCTTAAAGAAACTTTTCTTTTTGTACCCTTAAAGGAACTTTTCTTCTTGCTCCCTTAAAGGAACTTTTCTTCTTATGCCCTTGAGGGAACTTTTCTTCTTGTGCCCTTAAAGAAACTTTTCTTCTTGCAACCCTAAAGGAACTTCTTTCCTTGTACCCTTAAAGGAACTTTTCTTGTTGTATTCTTAAAGGAACTTTTCTCCTTGTACCCTTAAAGGAATTTTTTTCTTACGTTAAAGGACCTTTTCTTCTTGTACCCATAAAGGAACTTTTCTTCTTGTGCCCATAAAGGAACTTTTCTTCTTGTGCCCTTGAAGGAATCTTTCTTCTTGTACCCTTGAAGGAACTTTTCTTCTCGTACCCTTAAAGGAACTTTTCTTCTTGTGCCCTTGAAGGAACTTCTCTTGTTGTACCCTTAAAGAAACTTCTCTCCTTGTACCCTTAAAGGAACTTTTCTTCTTGTGCCCTTGAAGGAACCTTTCTTCTTGTACCCTTAAAGAAACTTGTCTTTTTGTACCCTTAAAGGAACTTCTCTCCTTGTACCCTTAAAGGAACTTTTCTTCTTATGCCCTTGAGGGAACTTTTCTTCTTGTGCCCTTAAAGAAACTTTTCTTCTTGCAACCCTAAAGGAACTTCTCTCCTTGTACCCTTAAAGGAACTTTTCTTCTTATGCCCTTGAAGGAACTTTTCTTCTTGTGCCCTTAAAGAAACTTTTCTTCTTGTGCCCTTGAAGGAACTTCTCTTGTTGTACCCTTAAAGAAACTTCTCTCCTTGTACCCTTAAAGGAACTTTTCTTCTTGTGTCCTTGAAGGAACCTTTCTTCTTGTACCCTTAAAGAAACTTGTCTTTTTGTACCCTTAAAGGAACTTCTCTCCTTGTACCCTTAAAGGAACTTTTCTTCTTATGCCCTTGAGGGAACTTTTCTTCTTGTGCCCTTAAAGAAACTTTTCTTCTTGCAACCCTAAAGGAACTTCTCTCCTTGTACCCTTAAAGGAACTTTTCTTGTTGTACTCTTAAAGGAACTTTTCTCCTTGTACCCTTAAAGGAACTTTTCATCTTATGCCCTTGAGGGAACTTTTCTTCTTGTGCCCTTACAGAAACTTCTCTTCTTGCAACCCTAAAGGAACTTCTCTCCTTGTACCCTTAAAGGAATTTTTTTTTCTTACGTTAAAGTACCTTTTCTTCTTGTGCCCATAAAGGAACTTTTCTTCTTGTGCCCTTGAAGGAATCTTTCTTCTTGTACCCTTGAAGGAACTTTTCTTCTCGTACCCTTAAAGGAACTTTTCTTCTTGTGCCCTTGAAGAAACTTCTCTTATTGTACCCTTAAAGGAACTTTTCTCCTTGTACCCTTAAAGGAACTTTTCTTCTTGTGCCCTTGAAGGAACCTTTCTTCTTGTGCCCTTAAAGAAACTTTTCTTTTTGTACCCTTAAAGGAACTTTTCTTCTTGCTCCCTTAAAGGAACTTTTCTTCTTATGCCCTTGAGGGAACTTTTCTTCTTGTGCCTTTAAAGAAACTTTTCTTCTTGCAACCCTAAAGGAACTTCTTTCCTTGTACCCTTAAAGGAACTTTTCTTGTTGTATTCTTAAAGGAACTTTTCTCCTTGTACCCTTAAAGGAATTTTTTTTTCTTACGTTAAAGTACCTTTTCTTCTTGTGCCCATAAAGGAACTTTTCTTCTTGTGCCCTTGAAGGAATCTTTCTTCTTGTACCCTTGAAGGAACTTTTCTTCTCGTACCCTTAAAGGAACTTTTCTTCTTGTGCCCTTGAAGAAACTTCTCTTATTGTACCCTTAAAGGAACTTTTCTCCTTGTACCCTTAAAGGAACTTTTCTTCTTGTGCCCTTGAAGGAACCTTTCTTCTTGTGCCCTTAAAGAAACTTTTCTTTTTGTACCCTTAAAGGAACTTTTCTTCTTGCTCCCTTAAAGGAACTTTTCTTCTTATGCCCTTGAGGGAACTTTTCTTCTTGCAACCCTAAAGGAACTTCTTTCCTTGTACCCTTAAAGGAACTTCTCTTGTTGTACCCTTAAAGGAACTTTTCTTCTCGTACCCTTAAAGGAACTTTCCTTCTTGTGCCCTTGAAGGAACCTTTCTTCTTGTACCCTTAAAGAAACTTTTCTTTTTGTACCCTTAAAGGAACTTCTCTCCTTGTACCCTTAAAGGAACTTTTCTTCTTATGCCCTTGAGGGAACTTTTCTTCTTGTGCCCTTGAAGGAACCTTTCTTCTTGTAACCTTAAAGAAACTTTTTTTTTGTACCCTTAAAGGAACTTTTCTTCTTGCTACCTTAAAGGAACTTTTCTTTTTGTACCCTTAAAGGAACTTCTCTCCTTGTGCCCTTAAAGGAACTTTTCATCTTATGCTCTTGAGGAAACTTTTCTTCTTGTGCCCTTAAAGAAACTTCTCTTCTTGCAACCCTAAAGGAACTTCTCTCCTTGTACCCTTAAAGGAACTTTTCTTGTTGTACTCTTAATGGAACTTCTCCCCTTGTACCCTTAAATGAACTTTTATTCTTGTGCCCTTGAAGGAACCTTTCTGCATGTAACCTTAAAGAAACTTTTTTTTTGTACCCTTAAAGGAACTTTTCTTCTTGCTACCTTAAAGGAACTTTTCTTTTGGTACCCTTAAAGGAACTTCTCTCCTTGTACCCTTAAAGGAACTTTTCATCTTATGCCCTTGAGGGAACTTTTCTTCTTGTGCCCTTACAGAAACTTCTCTTCTTGCAACCCTAAAGGAACTTCTCTCCTTGTACCCTTAAAGGAACTTTTCTTGTTGTACTCTTAAAGGAACTTTTCTCCTTGTACCCTTAAAGGAATTTTTTTTTCTTACGTTAAAGTACCTTTTCTTCTTGTGCCCATAAAGGAACTTTTCTTCTTGTGCCCTTGAAGGAATCTTTCTTCTTGTACCCTTGAAGGAACTTTTCTTCTCGTACCCTTAAAGGAACTTTTCTTCTTGTGCCCTTGAAGAAACTTCTCTTATTATACCCTTAAAGGAACTTTTCTCCTTGTACCCTTAAAGGAACTTTTCTTCTTGTGCCCTTGAAGGAACCTTTCTTCTTGTGTCCTTAAAGAAACTTTTCTTTTTGTACCCTTAAAGGAACTTTTCTTCTTGCAACCCTAAAGGAACTTCTTTCCTTGTACCCTTAAAGGAACTTTTCTTGTTGTATTCTTAAAGGAACTTTTCTCCTTGTACCCTTAAAGGAATTTTTTTCTTACGTTAAAGGACCTTTTCTTCTTGTGCCCATAAAGGAACTTTTCTTCTTGTGCCCTTGAAGGAATCTTTCTTCTTGTACCCTTGAAGGAACTTTTCTTCTCGTACCCTTAAAGGAACTTTTCTTCTTGTGCCCTTGAAGGAACTTCTCTTGTTGTACCCTTAAAGGAACTTCTCTCCTTGTACCCTTAAAGGAACTTTTCTTCTTGTGCCCTTGAAGGAACCTTTCTTCTTGTACCCTTAAAGAAACTTGTCTTTTTGTACCCTTAAAGGAACTTCTCTCCTTGTACCCTTAAAGGAACTTTTCTTCTAATGCCCTTGAGGAAACTTTTCTTCTTGTGCCCTTAAAGAAACTTTTCTTCTTGCAACCCTAAAGGAACTTCTCTCCTTGTACCCTTAAAGGAACTTTTCTTGTTGTACTCTTAAAGGAACTTTTCTTCTTGTGCCCTTGAAGGAACCTTTCTTCTTGTACCCTTAAAGAAACTTGTCTTTTTGTACCCTTAAAGGAACTTCTCTCCTTGTACCCTTAAAGGAACTTTTCTTCTTATGCCCTTGAGGGAACTTTTCTTCTTGTGCCCTTAAAGAAACTTTTCTTCTTGCAACCCTAAAGGAACTTCTCTCCTTGTACCCTTAAAGGAACTTTTCTTGTTGTACTCTTAAAGGAACTTTTCTCCTTGTACCCTTAAAGGAACTTTTCATCTTATGCCCTTGAGGGAACTTTTCTTCTTGTGCCCTTACAGAAACTTCTCTTCTTGCAACCCTAAAGGAACTTCTCTCCTTGTACCCTTAAAGGAACTATTCTTGTTGTACTCTTAAAGGAACTTTTCTCCTTGTACCCTTAAAGGAATTTTTTTTTCTTACGTTAAAGTACCTTTTCTTCTTGTGCCCATAAAGGAACTTTTCTTCTTGTGCCCTTGAAGGAATCTTTCTTCTTGTACCCTTGAAGGAACTTTTCTTCTCGTACCCTTAAAGGAACTTTTCTTCTTGTGCCCTTGAAGAAACTTCTCTTATTGTACCCTTAAAGGAACTTTTCTCCTTGTACCCTTAAAGGAACTTTTCTTCTTGTGCCCTTGAAGGAACCTTTCTTCTTGTGCCCTTAAAGAAACTTTTCTTTTTGTACCCTTAAAGGAACTTTTCTTCTTGCTCCCTTAAAGGAACTTTTTTTCTTATGCCCTTGAGGGAACTTTTCTTCTTGTGCCCTTAAAGAAACTTTTCTTCTTGCAACCCTAAAGGAACTTCTTTCCTTGTACCCTTAAAGGAACTTTTCTTGTTGTATTCTTAAAGGAACTTTTCTCCTTGTACCCTTAAAGGAATTTTTTTTTCTTACGTTAAAGTACCTTTTCTTCTTGTGCCCATAAAGGAACTTTTCTTCTTGTGCCCTTGAAGGAATCTTTCTTCTTGTACCCTTGAAGGAACTTTTCTTCTCGTACCCTTAAAGGAACTTTTCTTCTTGTGCCCTTGAAGAAACTTCTCTTATTGTACCCTTAAAGGAACTTTTCTCCTTGTACCCTTAAAGGAACTTTTCTTCTTGTGCCCTTGAAGGAACCTTTCTTCTTGTGCCCTTAAAGAAACTTTTCTTTTTGTACCCTTAAAGGAACTTTTCTTCTTGCTCCCTTAAAGGAACTTTTCTTCTTATGCCCTTGAGGGAACTTTTCTTCTTGCAACCCTAAAGGAACTTCTTTCCTTGTACCCTTAAAGGAACTTTTCTTGTTGTATTCTTAAAGGAACTTTTCTCCTTGTACCCTTAAAGGAATTTTTTTTCTTACGTTAAAGGACCTTTTCTTCTTGTGCCCATAAAGGAACTTTTCTTCTTGTGCCCATAAAGGAACTTTTCTTCTTGTGCCCTTGAAGGAATCTTTCTTCTTGTACCCTTGAAGGAACTTTTCTTCTCGTACCCTTAAAGGAACTTTTCTTCTTGTGCCCTTGAAGGAACTTCTCTTGTTGTACCCTTAAAGGAACTTTTCTCCTTGTACCCTTAAAGGAACTTTTCTTCTTGTGCCCTTGAAGGAACCTTTCTTCTTGTACCCTTAAAGAAACTTGTCTTTTTGTACCCTTAAAGGAACTTCTCTCCTTGTACCCTTAAAGGAACTTTTCTTCTTATGCCCTTGAAGGAACTTTTCTTCTTGTGCCCTTAAAGAAACTTTTCTTCTTGCAACCCTAAAGGAACTTTTCTTCTCGTACCCTTAAAGGAACTTTTCTTCTTGTGCCCTTGAAGGAACTTCTCTTGTTGTACCCTTAAAGGAACTTTTCTTCTCGTACCCTTAAAGGAACTTTTCTTCTTGTGCCCTTGAAGGAACCTTTCTTCTTGTACCCTTAAAGAAACTTTTCTTTTTGTACCCTTAAAGGAACTTCTCTCCTTGTACCCTTAAAGGAACTTTTCTTCTTATGCCCTTGAGGGAACTTTTCTTCTTGTGCCCTTGAAGGAACCTTTCTTCTTGTAACCTTAAAGAAACTTTTTTTTGTACCCTTAAAGGAACTTTTCTTCTTGCTACCTTAAAGGAACTTTTCTTTTTGTACCCTTAAAGGAACTTCTCTCCTTGTACCCTTAAAGGAACTTTTCATCTTATGCTCTTGAGGGAACTTTTCTTCTTGTGCCCTTAAAGAAACTTCTCTTCTTGCAACCCTAAAGGAACTTCTCTCCTTGTACCCTTAAAGGAACTTTTCTTGTTGTACTCTTAAAGGAACTTCTCTCCTTGTACCCTTAAATGAACTTTTATTCTTGTGCCCTTGAAGGAACCTTTCTGCATGTAACCTTAAAGAAACTTTTTTTTTTAGGCTTAAAGGAACTTTTCTTCTTGCTACCTTAAAGGAACTTTTCTTTTTGTACCCTTAAATGAACTTCTCTCCTTGTACCCTTAAAGGAACTTTTCATCTTATGCCCTTGAGGGAACTTTTCTTCTTGTGCCCTTACAGAAACTTCTCTTCTTGCAACCCTAAAGGAACTTCTCTCCTTGTACCCTTAAAGGAACTTTTCTTGTTGTACTCTTAAAGGAACTTTTCTCCTTGTACCCTTAAAGAAATTTTTTTTTCTTACGTTAAAGTACCTTTTCTTCTTGTGCCCATAAAGGAACTTTTCTTCTTGTGCCCTTGAAGGAATCTTTCTTCTTGTACCCTTGAAGGAACTTTTCTTCTCGTACCCTTAAAGGAACTTTTCTTCTTGTGCCCTTGAAGAAACTTCTCTTATTGTACCCTTAAAGGAACTTTTCTCCTTGTACCCTTAAAGGAACTTTTCTTCTTGTGCCCTTGAAGGAACCTTTCTTCTTGTGCCCTTAAAGAAACTTTTCTTTTTGTACCCTTAAAGGAACTTTTCTTCTTGCTCCCTTAAAGGAACTTTTCTTCTTTTGCCCTTGAGGGAACTTTTCTTCTTGTGCCCTTAAAGAAACTTTTCTTCTTGCAACCCTAAAGGAACTTCTTTCCTTGTACCCTTAAAGAAACTTTTCTTGTTGTATTCTTAAAGGAACTTTTCTCCTTGTACCCTTAAAGGAATTTTTTTTCTTACGTTAAAGGACCTTTTCTTCTTGTGCCCATAAAGGAACTTTTCTTCTTGTGCCCATAAAGGAACTTTTCTTCTTGTGCCCTTGAAGGAATCTTTCTTCTTGTACCCTTGAAGGAACTTTTCTTCTCGTACCCTTAAAGAAACTTTTCTTTTTGTACCCTTAAAGGAATTTTTCTTCTTGCTCCCTTAAAGGATCTTTTCTTCTTATGCCCTTGAGGGAACTTTTCTTCTTGTGCCCTTAAAGAAACTTTTCTTCTTGCAACCCTAAAGGAACTTCTCTCCTTGTACCCTTAAAGGAACTTTTCTTCTTGTGCCCTTGAAGGAACCTTTCTTCTTGTAACCTTAAAGGAACTTTTTTTTGTACCCTTAAAGGAACTTCTCTCCTTGTACCCTTAAAGGAACTTTTCTTCTTATGCCCTTGAGGGAACTTTTCTTCTTGTGCCCTTAAAGAAACTTTCTTCTTGCAACCCTAAAGGAACTTCTCTCCTTGTACCCTTAAAGGAACTTTTCTTCTTGTGCCCTTAAAGGAACTTTTCTTCTTGTGCCCTTGAAGGAACCTTTCTTCTTCTACCCTTAAAGGAACTTTTCTTTTTGTACCCTTAAAGGAACTTTTCTTCTTGCTACCTTAAAGGAACTTTTCTTCTTATGCCCTTGAGGGAACTTTTCTTCTTGTGCCCTTAAAGAAACTTTTCTTCTTGCAACCCTAAAGGAACTTCTCTCCTTGTACCCTTAAAGGAATTTTTTTTCTTACTTTGAAGTACCTTTTCTTCTTGTGCCCATAAAGGAACTTTCCTTCTTGTGCCCTTGAAGGAATCTTTCTTCTTGTACCCTTGAAGGAACTTTTCTTCTCGTACCCTTAAAGGAACTTTTCTTCTTGTGCCCTTGAAGGAACTTCTCTTATTGTACCCTTAAAGGAACTTTTCTCCTTGTACCCTTAAAGGAACTTTTCTTCTTGTGCCCTTGAAGGAACCTTTCTTCTTGTGCCCTTAAAGAAACTTTCTTTTTGTACCCTTGAAGGAATCTTTCTTCTTGTACCCTTGAAGGAACTTTTCTTCTCGTACCCTTAAAGAAACTTTTCTCCTTGTACCCTTAAAGGAACTTTTCTTCTTTTGCCCTTGAAGGAATCTTTCTTCCTGTACCCTTGAAGGAACTTTTCTTCTTGCTCCCTTAAAGGAACTTTTCTTCTTATGCCCTTGTGGGAACTTTTCTTCTTGTGCCCTTAAAGAAACTTTTCTTCTTGCAACCCTAAAGGAACGTCTCTCCTTGTACCCTTAAAGGAACTTTTCTTGTTGTACTCTTAAAGGAACTTTTCTATTTGTACCCTTAAAGGAATTGTTTTTCTTACGTTAAAGTACCTTTTCTTCTTGTGCCCATAAAGGAACTTTTCTCCTTGTGCCCTTGAAGGAATCTTTCTTCTTGTACCCTTGAAGGAACTTTTCTTCTCGTACCCTTAAAGGAACTTTTCTTCTTGTGCCCTTGAAGTAACTTCTCTTATTGTACCCTTAAAGGAACTTTTCTCCTTGTACCCTTAAAGGAACTTTTCTTCTTGTGCCCTTGAAGGAACCTTTCTTCTTGTGCCCTTAAAGAAACTTTTCTTTTTGTACCCTTGAAGGAATCTTTCTTCTTGTACCCTTGAAGGAACTTTTCTTCTCGTACCCTTAAAGAAACTTTTCTCCTTGTACCCTTAAAGGAACTTTTCTTCTTTTGCCCTTGAAGGAATCTTTCTTCCTGTACCCTTGAAGGAACTTTTCTTCTTGCTCCCTTAAAGGAACTTTTCTTCTTATGCCCTTGTGGGAACTTTTCTTCTTGTGCCCTTAAAGAAACTTTTCTTCTTGCAACCCTAAAGGAACGTCTCTCCTTGTACCCTTAAAGGAACTTTTCTTGTTGTACTCTTAAAGGAACTTTTCTATTTGTACCCTTAAAGGAATTGTTTTTCTTACGTTAAAGTACCTTTTCTTCTTGTGCCCATAAAGGAACTTTTCTCCTTGTGCCCTTGAAGGAATCTTTCTTCTTGTACCCTTGAAGGAACTTTTCTTCTCGTACCCTTAAAGGAACTTTTCTTCTTGTGCCCTTGAAGGAACTTCTCTTGTTGTACCCTTAAAGGAACTTTTCCCCTTGTACCCTTAAAGGAACTTTTCTTCTTGTGCCCTTGAAGGAACCTTTCTTCTTGTGCCCTTAAAGAAACTTTTCTTTTTGTACCCTTAAAGGAACTTTTCTTCTTGCTCCCTTAAAGGAACTTTTCTTCTTATGCCCTTGAGGGAACTTTTCTTCTTGTGCCCTTAAAGAAACTTTTCTTCTTGCAACCCTAAAGGAACTTCTCTCCTTGTACCCTTAAAGGAACTTTTCTTCTTGTGTCCTTGAACGAACTTTTCTTCTTCTGTCCTTAAAGCAACTTTTCTTCTTGTGCCCTTAAAGCACAATTTCTTCTTGTGCCCTTGAAGGAACTTTTCTTCTTGTACCCTTAAAGGAACTTTTCTACTTGTGCCCTTAAAGGAACTTTTCTTCTTGTACCCTTAAAGGAACTTTTCTTCTTGTGACATTAAAAGGAACGTTTCTCCTTGTGCCCTTAAATGAATTGTTATTCTTGTGCCCTTAAAGGAACTTTTCTTCTTGTGCCCTTGAAGGCACTTTTCTTCTTGTACCCTTAAAGGAACTTTTCTTCTTGTGCCCTTAAAGGAACGTTTCTCCTTGTGCCCTTAAAGGAACTGTTATTCTCGTGCCCTTAAAGGAACTTTTCTTCTTGTGCCCTTAAAGGAACGTTTCTCCTTGTGCCCTTAAAGGAACTGTTATTCTCGTGCCCTTAAAGGAACTGTTCTTCTCGTGCCCTTAAGGAAACTTTTCTCCTAGTGCCCTTGAAGGAACTTTTCTTCTTGCAGTTGGCCTCTCTCCCAAATACAGTAAACGTCCGATAATCAGCCCCCTTCAACATCAAGATATCCCTGCCCGCCGGCAGCTAGAATAACCACAGTCGCAGCTGGACAGTACCGGAATCGCATCCTTCACTCTTGCTCGTAAGAGAACACAATCGGAGTTCAGAAGTTATCTCCGTTCGAATTTTCCTAAAGGGTTCGGACCAGCCCGTAAAATAACACCAACAAAGGCTTCTTAACGGGATTAACGTGATCTTTTGTTAATATAATTTATTATTCATATAATTAATATAATTCAAACATACAATTTATTAGGAATTTGTTAATATTCATACACATTCAATATCAAAAAGAGAACTACTTAAGAAGTCAATGAAATTTATTATAAAAATGTGTCTTGTTTTATTGAATTAGTTTATTGGACGGAACTGACTCGATCAGTTTCACTCGATAAATCACATTGGCGATATTCGGCACCTTATTGCTTTCCTTTGCTTAAGAATGTTTAACCTCCCCATTGAATATATATATATATATATATATATATAGCCGCTGTATGTTACCATACCCAGTGATACATATTATCAGCAATCGATTCAACGTGACCGTTCGATCGCACTTCTATTATACTTCTAGATAGTAAAAATCAAATTCAGGAATTCCCTAGTAATCTTGGATATTATGATCGGTCACCAGACAAATAGCAAATTTCCTTGGGCAAACCATATTGTAATAGTCACACAGGATGGTATTGTCGTCCTACGTCTGGGTGTGAATTTTTCAGGGCGTCGTGTGGCAGTTGAAAATAATGAATCAAGCTAACGTTCAATGCAATGTGACTTTCTATTGGGGTGGCAGTTGCTGTTTCTGTATTTCCCGTACATACTTTTATTAATTGATTTCCATTTTACTTCTTGCTCTTTTTCTTCGCTTCCTTCTTCGGAGCGGGTTTAGCGTCCTCTTCTGAGTCATCGTCCTTTTTCGATGGCTTTTTGCCTCCCTGAAGAGGAACAACGAACACTTGTCATTAAGTCATTCATATGTCATCTGGCAAGACGTATCATATCGGATTATCGAAGTTGTACGGGATGAGTTGGCTATAAACATAGATAGAAATTCCGATAGGGCAAGCTTAATAAAAGAAGGAGTTAGGAATTGCCTTTTGCAAAAGAAAAGATGACTTTGGGATGATCAAACGGGAACAAAACCTCATATTCTCAATGATGAAAAGAGCTCGATTTGACGAATTCGGCGGCTTTAACTACTGTTGGCATGGTCTATGCAAAAAGGGGTTATATATATTTTGAGAGTCCCTGACGAAAAAAAACAGGCTCCCCTGTAGAATTAGAATGAACGTCCCCATTCATCTCGTTTCTGTGAAGCCGTGTGAACTCGGACAGATACGTGACCTGGCCTTATTAAGTGAAGTTTGGCTTATCCCAGCAATAATTTCTGGTAGGATTATAATTCTCCGGTACACCACCGTCACCCATGCTGTAATGCTGGATTCCCAGTGGTGAAATTTCCCTCGTGAACTTCTACTAGGACGTTCATATGAGGCCACTACTATAAAGCGATGTAGAGAATCGTTGCAAATGGTGTCTTCGCCAATGAGGAATAGTCCACTACAGAAGATCTAGAAAGCAATATTATTATAGCTTCTTAGGGAAAAAACGGGGGCAATCAAAGAGTCGTAAATAATCTGTTGGGATTATACCAAGCAGAATACTTGATACATATCATTTGCCAAAGCGGAGGATGTATGCATAGTTTATTACTGATTATTATTAGCATCCTCTATTCTAACGCATCGAGGTGATCTCCTTCGAGACTCGTAAAGCGTAATATCAGAAGGCAGAGAAAAACAAACCTTCTTCTTAGGCTTCTCCTCCTCTTCGTCCTCGTCATCGATGGCCGCAACCGCGGCCTGCTTCTCTACGTAGTCCTTGAGGGCATCGGAAACAACCTTAATGAAGAGATTGAAGAAAAGCCGACGTAAGTGAAGATGCGAGAGAGTAGCTTACCATATTACACACCACGTTGTTGTAATTCAAATGTCTGCCTATAAGCCGGGTTGAGAAATTATATAATAGGCGTAGGTCTTCTGTAGCATCATCTCACATTTTGTTCTGCTATGGAAGTTTTGTGCCAATAGCCAATAACTTCGAACGAACGCGTTGCTATTGATAATTAGTTATTCTAATTGTTATACAGGTGTTACAAAACGCATGGTCAACTTGTTACAAGACGCTCAAACAAAAATGAAACAATTTGTCCGGATGGGACGCCGAAATATATATATATATATGTATATACATATAAGAATGACCAAACGTCGTACAAAAGTCACAGGCTATTCACTTTTTTCCATGACTTTTTCTCATCAACAAATGGGCAGTGTTGTACCTGCGTAAAACTCCTACAATTGAATGAGGGTAACGAATCGTACAATAAAACGGTAAACGGTGCATTTCGAAGCCATTTGCTGTCGGTTGATATAATTAAAAACTATATTATACTATATGAATTAATAAAACTATATATCAATATAGTACAAAAATGGCGGTAATTAATTTTGTGTCGTTTGGTGCAAAAATTCAATAGCATGGCGCGAACCTATTCTGATTTTCTACACAACGTATTGCATATGCAATGATCTCGTTTGATGAGCAGTATAGGGATCAGTGTGACATAGTCAATACGAATTTGGTCCATATGTATTATTAGTATGGCCTTTACACCGCCATCAATTTCCATGATCATCATTAATTTAGGTCACACATAACTAGATCGATTTGTAACGTGTCGGCCCTCAGACCCAATCGAGTATCATCAACATATACAACCCACGTGACTTCACATTGTACATCATAGCAATCCGTCTCCTGGCAGAGACACTGTGCCAACAGCAATCTACCACGCGTATCACGTTCCGTTTGCTTGATAGGATTTGAATTAACTTCGATCAAAATGTACAAATTACCTTTTCACAATCCTTGAGCGAGCTGACAGCTGGGACAGCGTAGTGGATTTTACGAGAACCGCCCGATCGTCCAGCAACCCCCGTCCGGTCTGGAAATTCATAACTTGTTTATGACCTAATACTATTTCGGGCGTGGCATATTTGAGAATGTATCTATTTACAGGTAGAAAATATTATCCATAGGTTACATTTACAATAGGCAGCGTGATGACATATCAGAGAACTGATTGACAATGCTTAAGCATTGTCAATCTGCAGCTGCTTTAATAAACCAATATAAAGCTTTACCTTTAGGTTTACCACTGTAGCAAATGACGAAATGCTTAGACATTAATGCTGGAGGGTTACGCAGTACTAATTGGGACTAAGTAAAGTTTGTGTCGGTTTTGAAGGGTTTCAACTTCCCTACAGTTTGTGTACTTCTTTCAACTGTACATATTAAATTGTTGGGAAAGTTGTATCTATTGTCAGCCTCTCTGCCACAGCGCGACCCTAGGGAAACTCCAAAGATTCTCCGCGTCTGACAGGATTTCAACCCAAAACACACGTGTCCCTCCGGTCTAGTAGTCTAAGACGCTCACCACTAGACCATCCAGGGGTCCTCATAGTAATACCTAAAGAGGCCTGTCAGATAGGCGAACAGCTGAGGGTCAGCTCGAAAAACAGTTCGTTCGATACGCTTTCCTTTAGCCTCAAAAGCTGCATCGGAATGAGCAGTGAAAAATTGCTATCCCTTGTTGACGACGACATCCCCTCGGTGACAAGATTGACGATATGCCGACGATTACGATTCCAGAACAAATCGGCGATCGGCTTGGCAATCGTTCATTCAGTGTTAGGCAAGGGACAGTAAGCTCTGTCGGTGGGTGCCATACACAGGGGGGGTGCCATACACATTTCAGGCTATGTTGTTGTGTTCGGGGACCTATCCACCTTGACGCTTCTGAAGCAAGGGCAAAACATCAATAAGGGCTCTGTACTGTGCGTAACTTGATCCAATTCTACCACACCCGGCGTACAGGACAGACATTGCTCCATCAGATTCTCTACCTATTCAGATCAGTGGGGGTGGCGCCTGCGGGGGAAGCACTTCAAGATAGAAGAGGTCCGAAATTGGCTGGATGTGTGAATTGCCTCCGACGGCGAGATGTTTTTCTCGCCGCGGCTGCCTGATGAACAGGCACGAGTAATAGGAAGCGAAAATATGGCTTCCTTCTGTCAAAAGATTAAGCAATACAGGGTGAGTAGAATAACGGAACGAACAACGTAATATCTACATCATGAGATTTGTATTCCTTCACATATGGACGAGCATCACAGCACCCGGTGCCAAGTCGTATTCGCACGCGCAACCAACAACAAGAAGGATGCGAACAAACCATTAGGATACACCAGATTTCCCCAAAGGTCCACAGCTCAGCTTGCGTTAAACGCAAGGATTTGTCAATTGCCCGATCAATTCAATACTATTTTTTTAGGTAAACAGAATGAGTGCGATCTGAAAATCCAAGTAAAGCTCCTGCAAGCGTTATCGCTGCAAGGTGCCAATTAGAAACAGAAGCTAATGGTATACCGAGCCGGCAACAATCGCGCGGATTCAACACCAGTCCGACGCCAACAGGTCGGCTGCACAAGAAGCCGTGAACGCGAAATGGCTGATCAGCTATCTAATGCATCTCACGTCTGTCCTATACGCCAGGCATCTAATGCCCAGCATTAGTCACACATAAAAGTCTACACAAGGAACAAACGCATAGATTTTCTAAGCGTATCAGTTAGGCTCCCGCCCTTCCCGTCCCGTGTTCCGTCGTATGCGAAGGCTGTCTTTAACGAAATGAAATCTATCGGCACACTGTCTTTTTCTTTTCGACTCTTCTTTCGCCTATTGTATATCAGTATATCCATTCTGTATCAGTCTACCTACGGGTGTACGTTTAGTGCCATCTTTGGGTCAGTCATTCGACTGCAAACTGCTTCCACAAGGCAAAGTAACCCGGGTCCCATGGTAAGCACATGCTACATGCAGCAGGTTTCGTCGGCAGGGTGCTTTCCTTTGGGAAAACCGTACGCCTTCTCTGTCTTCTCCTGTTCCACGTTTATTCATACTGAAGTACCAGCTCGCACTCATATTAACAGCATATCATATATAATAAAGCAGCACTTTCGTCATAGGTGGGGAGAAATTAATGCTTTGTCGTCTGTTCCGCTAAGATCCCTAATGTCGATATGTGGCATCGTAGACGTACGGGCTGTGTCAAAGACTGGGGCACATTTTTCAGAGATTGTTGTGCAAAATTCACAAAATGTATGATTGTGGACTGAAATCATCGTATAGAGCCGACAATACAATATAACCAAGACAGTATATTATATAGACACTGTATACAATATAACCAAGACAGTATATTATATAGATACTGTATACAATATAATCAAGACAGTATATTATATAGATACTGTATACAATATAACCAAGACAGTATATTATATAGATACTGTATACAATATAATCAAGACAGTATATAATATATATAAGCACGATTTTGATTAATTTTCCAAAATGCTATACTCACAAACTGTTGTATCCGAGAAATCGTCGTCAACCATAAATTCTGAAAATGAACACGGAATTTTCAGTTAGTTATGTAAGTTACGTGTGAACTATGTTCTTTATTTATGCATTATATTATTGTAATCATGAAGGTGTCATTGTAAAGATTTAAAGCACTGCTCATGTTCCAGATAAAATCATCCCCTGCTGAGCAATCTTACAACATCGGCATATATGGATTAATGTACATAGATTCAACTATAACAATCGCTAATATTAACCCGCAGACGCCAAAACCGAATTTCTGTGAGAAATAGCCTCATTTTGTCGGTATACAATATGGATATGGGTACAGGTATGTTCTCAAAGTTACATACTCCTATCTGCTACTAAGCAAGACTTGAATGTTTCTCACCAGCGTTTAGCGGGTTTAACCAGAGCGTTTGTGGCTATCTGAGATACTCTTTTATGGATATGCTCTCCTGTTTGTTTATTTCAAAATACACATTACTATTGTTTATTAACATATATTTATAATGTATTGAAGGAAGGTCACCTTTTTGCGTCACTGTCGATGAACAAGCAGTATTTAAAATCTCCAAGAACTAAATCTATTCTCACAATTTTATTATCTTAGCTCAGGTCGTTTTGCCTTCGGTGCGAGTTTGTTTAAAGTTTGCATCATATAAACATATGGTCTATTATGGTACGGGTAATGGCTATCGGCCTAACCTCAAACCTAAGTCATCTATACAGTGAAATGATTATTAGTAATATATTTTAGTAAAATCATTTTTATTAATGAAGACAGCGACCAACTATACCGATGCCCCTTAGTCATATCTGGTTCAAACCTTGGCCTGGTGTGATTGTGAACCTCACCATACATGAGCACATTGATACATGTCTAGCTGTTACGAATACCGTGATTCAACGGCATTTGTTCACCTTGTTCGTGGGAAAGGTCATTCTAAGAGAATCCATCTCCACCGTGCGAATATGAGCAACACCAATCACAGCTTGTACGGATTGCTTCAATTTAGATACAGAAGAGGATGGACCTCGAGGGAATGAGCCCTCGTAGACGATAAACTGTTGACGATACGGAAGCACCGCTGGGGCAATCAGAATAGTCCAGCCAGTTTTGGCAAGTGCCGACGTCGGTCAGCAGTGGCAATCCCTACGACTGCCGGCATCAGAGGCAGTGAACATAGGAGAATAATCACTAGGTTGCCTTCGAAATCGCCAGCTGATCTTGCACACAGTAGCGTGACGCTGCACCTCCTAACGGACGAATACGCCTAACCTTCCACTAAAACACATTGTATTGATATCTAAGCTCTACGAGTCGGTCTTCGTGGCTTTTTCATGGGAAATAATTAAATAATTAGTGTCCTACATAGCCTCAGGTCTGCCCTATACAACTCCACCTTGAGAGGGGTTTATGTACGACGACGCTATAGTTGTCACCTTCCAAAAACCACCAAACAGTTATAGGTCACTCTCACGCTGGTGTGACAGTGACCTATACACAGCACAGTAAAGGTTGCATAGGTGTGCTAAGGGGTTAATTTTTTCCTCTTTTTTCTTCATTTGTCCCTCAGAGAGGGGTTATTTTGTAATGCTAAAGTTCTCTTATGTGGATATGTCACCAGGTAGCGGGACAGCCCGAGCCTGCGTTCGGACCCCTGCTATTTCGTTACAGCTGGCAGAGATTCATTCTTTACCTAACCACAGGTCCAAGCCATGGCCGCCGCCTTGACGGAGTGTATCACTTGGAGATTTTGCCCAAAGTCATGATCCGCTTGTAACATAGGATATTTGCTATTTCCTTTGATTATTGAATCACATTATAAATTGACGTCCTTCAATCGATTTGACAACAAGTTCTCCTCGACAAAACCGTTTGGCTTGTCCCCCTTTATATATATATATATATATATATAAAGGGGGATATATATATATAAAGGGGGATATATATATATATATATATATATAAGAGAACTTAAGCATTATATGCAGTTCCTTTAATAAATCAATATAAAGCCTTTACCTTTACCCTAAAAATCCAACTGGTTCTCTTTCTTTTCTTGCAACATTTTCCCTAGGTATATGCTATCGCTCGGCTGCTGGATCTCGTAGAGAGGTGGCTAGAGGTTCTTGCATGCTAGTATTTCTACTATATTATATTCGATGTTTATAACATATATTATATTATGCTTTAATTACAGGATCCAAACATACAATAATTAGGAATTATTTCTAGGGATTATTTGGGGAGTAGTTGTTTATAATTGCTATCAATGCAGTATATATATATATATATATATATATATGGGAGTACGAACGCTGTGTAAATACTGCCTTTCCGATAATAAACTGCATTGAAATAATTACAAAATAAATAAGATGTTAATTTTTTATGGCTAGCTCGAAACCGTCTCTTTGAGTCCCCCCCTCCTAGGCCTCTACTACAGTGCAAGGGCGGTGCAGAAAAACGCACTGGCGAACTATACGTGAATCGATTCATGTAGGGTGTTGCTTAGCAATGACTTGCTTTGTGTTTAGGGTCCACTGCAGAAGTGGCTTTAGGTCGGCTCCCTTCACTCGCAGCACGGGCCATCCAATGTCCCCTTCTTCAAGGTTACTGGTGGCGGCCTTACAAATGATATATAGAGCTAGCCTACTGCAGTTGCTCAGTGCTGGTCAATGGGTCAGCTTCATGTGCATTCTACACTGTTCCCCGTACATTACAGTCGCAAAAGCCACTCCGGGGATCTATTCGATTCTTCTCCGGGACCTGCAGGACTAGAATTGAAAAAGCATATGGTGTCCTCGATTTATTGGCAAACAATAGAATCGCTATAAGCCAATGTCATAACATAGGAAAAGAAGTTTTGATGAAAAAGGCTATTTTAAAAGTTGTCGTTTCTCATAGAAACAGTTCCTCTCCATGATTGCGTGTAATGATTTTTGTCGCATAGGAAATAGAGTAGTAAGCAACTGCTATTTAAGAAAATTCAGTAAGATCACTGCATGCCATTAATTACTATTGACCATCGTCAGGATGATGAACAGGTTCATCGTCATTGCACGAACGTCGTAGTAATGCTGAAATTCACGAATGCTCAAATGCGGGATCCGAGTTCGGAACATCCACTGGTGAGATCTCAGCGTCAGCGGCCGACATGGGTCTCGCCACTGAAAAGGATTACGTAACCGTCGTCCTGAATCGTTCAAGGATCAGGATTATCCTGCTGCATCAACCAGAGTACACAGAGTACAGAGTACAGCACGGCTGTACACGCGTTGAAGACACTTAGAAGTGTCCCCTCTCCTCAAAAATTCAAATCTCGATCTGTACCCAAGGGAGGTCAAATCCAACAATATACAATTGGAGATGGCGCATAGTAGTAACATGCTTACCACTCGGGCGGGTTGGCTTCTATACGGGGTATTAGAAAAAAACAAAACCCTTCGAGGGTGGACGGCGTATATTCGGTTATAGTCTATAAGTTACTTGACATTGATTACGACAGATACCAAGGGATACGACCCTTGCGTAGCTGAGGCGATCCAAGGCCTGCCGAGAAACTTACGATACGTCAAACAAAATTTCAGCTTATATCGCAATTAAATTCACCCGATAGTGCTTGCCATGCTTGCAGAACAGTTCGAGATAGACTGAGCTTCCACTTCTAGCGACATTAAGATTAATAGCCTCATATAACCTCCTCGGAAAACAACACGCAGCAAGAGGGTTCCGCTATAATCAAATAGCACGAATTCAGGTCACAACATTCGTCGTTATCTCTTTATCACAGATAATTTACTTTTTATCTGTGTATATATGCAATTATATATATATATATATATAATTTATATATTTATATAAATAAATAAATTATATATATATATATATATATAATAGATAAAAACGAATCAATAACTTAGTTTAGTTAATAGCGAAAGGAGCCAATTAAAAAATCGTTTAGCGGTATACAAGTTCGCCACAAAACTCTGTCAAAAACATAAAAATTATTCGACTGTTTTTTACTGCCTACGAAAATCCCTCTACTTTGCAATGCATAAGAGATTATAGTAATAATAATAATAATCACAGCTGGAAGCAATAAAACCACAGCTTGAACTGGCAAGTCCTGCCTCAACTTGAACTTGTTTCTATCCAAGACATAGCAATTATCATCATTTTACATGCAACCCTACTCACTAAGTGAAATTAAATATATATATATTTTTTAAAAAAAAACGCGGCAACTTGAACCATTATCAGATCGCCGTTTCGCCAGTAAACCTCACGGTTAATGAATGACTGAAGTGACTAAATCAGTGAATGCTGGATGCAGCTCGAAATCCTGTACCTCCTACAGACCCGAATACAGGCAAACCGTCATATCACTGCGATACGACCACTTCAACGCCGCGAAGATCGAGAAGAGACGATGATGCGAAGACTCGACAACGCAGCCATATCCATGTTGTATATCCGAGAAAATGATTGACCCTTCACGCGGGATTCAGTCCCTGCCGCCCGGTCATGTTACTCGGCACGGAACTTTTTACCAGCGCTGATGAGATAAATCTTCGAAAACAATTCATATACAAGGACATCCCTCATGTCTCACTCGAGCCGCTCTCGAAACACCATCTCGGAACACATGAAGATCGATTGTTACCGTGCACATGGTGTACAAGGATCATCTCTTGGGTCACAAGCGGTCCCCCTACCTCGTGAGTTTCCCGCATAGCGGTTTCCTCTTGGTCAAGGTCATTTCAGTTCGCAGGAACTGAACTCGTTATCTAGTATAATTAGGCACGGTTAATGCAGTACTGGACTGCCAAATGTTGTTATGGAACCTGGAGATGTATCAGGTATGATGAATAATTTCTTCCCCCTAAATGTTAACATCATCCCGCGCTGGTTAGCTGTGTGGTGTTGCTTTAAGTACTGTAATAAGTTTGTGAATATCAGGTTGCTCTTTCATCTGGAACTCTGCCCCGAGGGGTCCACAGTTTACAGAGCAATTAATTAAAGAAGTATTCAATTACATTGTACATGTATCGACTCTCCATCGGTATCTGTAAATAATAGTATTAGGCAAATACTGGCTATTTAGACACATTTAGACATCAAGCTGTTGTTAACACCATTGGTGGTGCCAACGAACTTGTACGATTGCCATATTTAGATAGGACATCGATCGAAGGTCTCTTATACTTCCGCGTATACAAATAAGGTCTTCAGCACACATCGATCAAGGCAGGTGCAGATTTTTGTGCCAGTCTAATTGTCCTGTGACATTGGCGAGTGCGATTTCATATAATGATGCCGGCCCCCTTCATTCTCATAGATGTGCCTTCTCCCGAGCTCGATGAAGGTCATTTGTACGTCATCTAATTTGTAGTTGAGAACAGTACGCACGCTGTGACCCGCATCACACTCAAAAGAATCAACATCTCATAGCTCGATATTCGTGTTACGATCACTTGAAATGCATATGTTTGTCAAAAGACCTCGCTCGCCAAGAATGGTAATCCAATGGAGAGTCACTCTCGACGAGAATCGCTGTAGTAGCTTTCTATTCAAGGCACACGCAATTAAAACAAATGCACACAGTGTTTACCGTTAATCCACACTCCGCAGATTGCTGCTAGAACAAGCATAAGGATGAAGATCCCGGAGGCGGGTACCGATCCCTCCGTTCCGCCTTTATCCGAATGCACCGTCACCAGAGATGAACGACGTCGGGAAGACATTATGATTGATTGATTATCGACTACTTTATGTGAGTTTTGAACGTTGAGCGTCTGCCGGACTTCGACACAGCACTAGGTTGGTGTTAGTGTGCGCAAAGGTAAGCAGCAGCGACAGCAGCAGCAACAACAAATTCGAACTCCTTCGTCTCACACCGATACGGCACGCACAGGTATCAACGATCTAACTTCTGCACGCCACAGTTTCTTTTGTAATGCCGTTGTATCGCTGCTTTCCGGCAGTCCCAAACTCACGGGTGGCACCACCAAGGACCTCACACCGACCCTGGCGCCGAGTTCGTACGGCCAACGATCTCAAACCTCGAACTAGTCTCTGCTATCAGCGCCCGGAGGTCCTCGGGGAGACACCGATGTTCGCGTGGCAAGGGAAACATGAAGTAAAGCGCGACAAACAGCTATCGGAGAAGCCTCCCAGCCTCGCACCGCTGGCGGTAGGTAAGAAGCCGCCACACTGCAAGCGGTTGAACCGAGTCCAGCCGGCTGTTGGCCGACGCGGCGTCCTTGGCCTGCCACGTTGAGCCGGGCGAGTGTGAGCGCCTGGCGAGTGTGAGCGCCTGTGCCGGCCCGCATGCCGCAGGGCGACACGAGTTGAAAACCGAACGGGCGATAGCTTCGGCTCGCGCTGACCGTCGACGAGAGTCGCCATCGGCGCCTCAGTGATGAACCAACTCCGAGTTGTGCAAAGATCACTTCCACGGGCGAGACGCGAGACTGGAACGCAGCCGGACCTACTCAGCTAGACACGGCGGACAGTGATCGTAATAGCCGATCGTAAGGTAGACTCGTAGGCTCGTACCGCACCAGATGAGGGTAGGCCTTTGGCACCGGCTGCAGGAAGGCTAGCCTCTTACCAATGCTGCGCGGCGAGACGCCGAACGCCGAGCGGACACGACGCCGGCCTACTGGGGGATAAGTAATCGGTAGAACGGGGTCTACTCTCAGCCAGCACTGTGCCAATGCCTTGCGCTACTTGGCTGTTCTGAATAAAAGGCCTAACTGCGGTAGAATTGCACATATTTGTATTACATATATCGATGCCCAATAGGTGTGCATTGATAATACAATAGTGCAATAAATACTCGGGCATGTCGAATACAAAAAATATATCGAGTGCCTTTTACGACGTGAAACTCAAATCGCAAATGATCTACTCAGGCAGGTCAGCAGTGTTGGCGGGTTCAGTTCACCATGCAAATGAACGACCCACATAGTGATAGCTGTAACAATGAGCTGGTAAGTCCCGGTAAGGCAAACAATAGCAATAAATGCGACCTTGCAAAAGGAAAAAAAGGCCCAACCTGTTCTCGTCTACCCTCTCGGTGCACAACCGAGAATAGTATCTTACCCAAAAAAAATTGTTCCACAATGGCTATTCAGTAGCACAGCTACCACTCACCGAGTTGTCGTTAACCATAAGTACAGCATTTGAAGGAAAAATCGTCACCTCAGCGAGTCTTTTTTTTTGTTTTTTTTTTGCAAATCTTCTCGCCATTTTTCTCGTGTAGAAACATCTCGAGGTTGACTTAGCCAAGGATTTCTCTATCCGACCTTTCGCTCTCCATTTATAAAAAAAGGATAATTAGTACCGCGACTTGGTGATGGGATATAGAGAAGTTCAGCGTTGTACGACTGCTGTTCCGTTGATTGAAAAAAACCAATAATAAAATCGTCACCTTTTATCTATGCAAGCTTATGACATACTTCTTATAATAAATATATATACTATTATAAGTACTGCTCATCATACTGCCCTGTTGGATATAGGGGTCCTTCTATTTGAAGCATTTACGTGCCAAACTGTAGGTAAACAAAAAAATTATATATATATATATATATATATATATATATATATATATATGACATCAGCCCTTGTTTATTCCCTAAGCGCGAAATCTTCTCAGAATAGAAGATACACAAATTACTGCTGCTAAAATGCAACGAGATATTCTGAAGATCTGTAAAGTGGAGAATGTGCAATCAGAACCGGCACCAAATCAACCGATCGTTAATAGTCCCCGAGACGAATTCGGAAATTGCCGATCGAAACCTCTTCAGAACACGCTCCCGTCATGAATCGTGTTTGGCGATCTGTTTCACCTGCGTAACGGCCAGCCGTCCTCGCGTCAAACGTGGATTGGACAGCTAGTGACGTTGACGTCGCATGTCGATGAGCACCCGTTGCAAATCATCCATTTGCGGACATGTCACTGATGTCTGATGGAATTTGTCCTGTTCTGTACCTCACAAAACGATACCATATAGGTATACTTTTTGGTTAATTAGCTGGGAAACTGGAGTTTGTTTCCGCTTAAGCTCAATTTATAGTTGAGCCGCTCACCGCGTGTGTGTATCAGGCGTAATCTCCCTCCCAAAAAAAAACAAGTTCTCGATTGGCACAGACGAATTTTGTCAATGCAACAAATTGAGATGTTGTAACGTGCACAAAAGTGCTGACGTATCGCGACAAATTGTCTAAATTCAAACGTTGACAAGTAGCATTGTGCGCTCGAGTCAAACTTTACTGGAAAACATTACATTCGTTGTATAGGCCATAACGAGCGCACCCATTTCCTTTGCATAATGAAAGGGGTACTCAGCTTTAGGTACTTTTATACCAATACGAATGAAAGTGATTGAGAATCGAGAATAGATGTTTCCGAATTTTGCCATTTTGGCAATTTTTTACAATGCTTATATTCTCTTCGATGTCCTTCATCAGGTCGAGGAATAACACGAACCTGCCACCATCACTCTCCAACATCTTGCTATCTACAGCCAAACACAACATAGCAACCGTCTAACCACCACCGCCGCAGTATATTTATAATACAGAGACATGGGTAGGCCTATGCATGGTCAAGTCCACGGTTTATCGACGGATTACCCATGGATATTTTTCAAACGTTCAGTCTTCCTCCCATACTTACCGTACCGGAAAGACGGTCACGGTGTTGACATGCATTGGCATGGTAACACCCCCGCCTTTAAAACAAAAGTAATGTTTCTATAGTGTCGGCAAAGCTGTCTGAGTACCCTCGTCGTCTTTGATGAACAGTGTGAAATATGTGATAATAATAATAATAATTAATAATAATAATAATAATAATAATAATAATTAATAATAATAATAATAATAATAATAATAATAATAATAATAATAATAATAATAATAATAATTAATAATAATAATAATAATAATAATAATAATCATCATAATAATCCTCATTATCATAGGCCACAAAAACAGGACGCATTATTATTTTTTTTTTGAGAGGAACAAGTTTTCTTCAAACGCACGGACACCACCAAAGAGATTCTAATCTCCATGAAAGTGGGCCGATCCAGTGCAGGACAGTTGACGTGGATGACAAAACGCCTCTGCCTGCTAACACCACCATCCTCTGCTGAGAGCATATCTTTTCCCCAGAGTCGACACGCTTGGCATTACTTCGATCTCTGGGGAAGTTGGGGGGGGAGACGCATTAGTCTACATAATAAGGATTGCTCCTCCTGTCCGTCCGCCCAATGAAATAGAGTCGACCACGGTCAAATGGCCAACCTTGCGTTACGTTATCAAGACATACTGGTAGATTGTCAGGGGCTTGTTAAATAGATGTGATAATGAACCTTCCGACGCGGCCTAGCAAACATAAAAAAAAAGGTTGGCACAATAAAGTAAACAATTCTTGCCGATGTAACTCTACCCTAAAACCTAGCCACTAACAAATCTAATGAATTTCTCGGGCACCATTGGAAAGGAACGACTTTCAAAGAGCGTGTGCCACCCCACTCTCATCTTAAAAATGTTGAAAATTTTTCGACCACCAGGAGTGGAGTCCTGGAAGTCCTTTCCAATCCTTAGAATCAGCTGGCTATCAGAATCGGGCTCACTGAGGATGCTGATTCGATTTTGACGCAAGAATACAACGCTATTAATAAAACATTAC
The DNA here is from genome assembly GCA_019614645.1 of Stratiolaelaps scimitus. Taxonomy (NCBI): domain Eukaryota; kingdom Metazoa; phylum Arthropoda; class Arachnida; order Mesostigmata; family Laelapidae; genus Stratiolaelaps; species Stratiolaelaps scimitus. The sequence goes on along the minus strand of JABWDB010000103.1, from coordinate 234,731 downwards.
TTTTATAACGAAAATTATATTTTTTCATTTTTCCCTATGCAGTAAGTACGTTACGTACTGTATACAATTGTAAACCACTTTCTAAGTCGGGCGCTTCCACCATCGGCCAAGCTGGAGCTACTCGGAGTGTTGAAATATAGAGATCATTTGTAATCTGCAACATTCACCCCCCTCAACAATATCATGTATTAATATGACAATGTCATCTTGATACAGCTATTAATCAACGTCCGCTGGCTGTTTTCTTCACTGATGGGCTACCAAAAATTATTGATCAGATTTCACAAGAACCCAGTCAGCTATCGTAAATCGTACTGTTACACCTCTGATCCGTGATGCGGGTACATTGGTCCAGTCATTCATTTCATTGCTGCGGTTATCCCGTTTTCTTCGTTTGTTAATTACCCTTTAATTATACCCTACTGAAGTACGTTAAGCCATCGATTCATCCATTGTGGTTATTCCGTTATCTCAAGGTAGAACTGGCGTCAACTTCTAATCTACTTGAATATATATAGTGTGCACCACTTACGTAGAGTTCGAGAAACTAAGGAAGCTTCGTCCGTTCACGTTGTTGCGTGTTTCAGATGTAATTGTCAACTATTCCCATAACATATATAGCATAGTTGGCATTTGATTATGGCAACAAAAAAAAAATTGTGAGGATAAGAATATAATTTACTCGCAGACTTACGTCGCACCTTCTGGTGAGATCATATTCATTACGAATAGTAGTGCACTTATCATAGATCTATAATATAATTTATTGGAAGACTTACGTTGCACTTACTGGTGAGATTGCGCCGCACAGCAACCGACGAAGGTGCCGCCTTCGACTCGCAAGAGATTCCACGCTGTTCTCAGCGATTTAATTGTTGAGGTTCTCGATCAATGATGCTGACGCTGAGGTTTGCCTGCTATATCTCGCTCTTCCTCGCTCCCACGTGCGTCCGACCGAGTTGGCGATTGGAGGTACGCACTCCCGAGTTCGCGGAGTGAATATCCTATCGATCAAGCCACACCTGAGGGTTCGCCCAGCTGCAATGTCTCCTGTCGAGGTTAAGACCATTGGCGCGTTCCAAAACCCTCCGGCATATTGATTTGAAGTTTCAGTGCCAACGAACGCAAGCGGGATTCGCAGAGTCAATTTTTTGGACTCCCATTACTTTTCGACACCAGAGGCCTTGGCGAAATGGTTTCATCTTTGGTGAGTCCTTTTGAGTTCACTTTTTTCTTCGAAAATAAAAGGGACATCTCTGGAAAGGTGGAGGAATCTCCCAGTTTCCGGGAGGTCCAGTTCGCAGCGATCACACTGACAATTATGCCTGCCATTTGTTCTTCAAATGCATTCATCTCCAGCTGCTGCTCTTTTTTCAAGTGAAACTCTCACGGACGCTCTGCGCTGCGCGAATTTCGCGATTCTTTTAAAGTATTCTACCACTGGTGCTGAACGTATAGTCTTCGTAATCGTACCCCGCATACTCTGGGTATCTCGGTTCACTTCTGGATTCAGGATCCCCAAGATCTCGGTCTAATCACCAGCTTGCCAACTTTAGGCACTCTTCAAGCTGTTTTTCGAGCTGACCCTCAGCTGCTCCCCTATCTGACAGACCTCAGCTCTTAACCTTTTAGGTATTACTATGAGGACCTGTCGGGGCCACTTTTGCTTATTATTTTCCTTACTCGTTCCTGGCAAGAATCTGCTCTCTTCAAGCTGACTCCCAACTGTTCCCCCTATGTGACAATACTCCGCTCTGAACCCTTGGATATTACTATGAGGACATGTCAGGACCAGCTCTGCTTTATTTTCAGCATTGTCGAATCTGGCAAGAATTCACAGATGAGGAAGGATTTGAACGAAATTCAAAGGTTCTCCGCGTCTGATAGCAGAATTTGAACCCAAGCCATATATCCCCCCTCTCTAGACGCTCACCAGAAGACCATTGGACAAGAGGAAGCGAACCAACTTTGCCGACTTCTATTCTTTCTCATATGTTGCTGTTAGGAAGAAAAGGCCTAGGAACCTCATCAGGCCTTTATAGGTTCTCTTCAGTCAGTCCTTTATTTTTTCAAGAATTTGATCTTCATGTTTTTCGCGTCCTTGAGGTTTCGTACAATCTTCGTGATTCGATCCTCGGCTGTTTGGTCCGTATGTACCAGCATGACCTTAAGATTAATTGCCTCCGTGATTTCCAGCTGTTTTTTGCCTTTCTATCAGTGTGACTTTCACAGTCAGCTCTCTATGCATTGTTCCTCCTCAACATCCGTCTTCGTGAATCCAATATTGATATTTGGGTCATCTCCCTCCCCTTCGATGCTCACCAGCCTGAAGGTATATCCTTCAACGCCACCTAAAGGTTTTCGGGCTGACTCTCAGCCAACATTGAACGTCCACGGTACAACTGCTTTTAGCATTGCCTCGTTAGACGGACCCCTAAATGCAAATGGAAGTCTGTCCTTCAACGCCACCTGTGTCGTCTTATATAAACACTCTAGTGCGTGGAGCCCCTTATCGCCCCTCCAGTATTCACCACCATGGTTGATTCCTTGTCGCTCTCTGAACGACTGCGTTTCGTCTCCCTCGCGTTAATCTCCGATACCGCAATCAAGTTCACCTCTTGTCCCCAATAGATCCTCAATACAGTGAGGACAAAATTCATCCGTGCCTACGCTAGGTGCCTTCGGCAATAACCTATGGGTTATACTTTTGCATAGTGCCACCCTGCTCTTTCGTGTCGGCAGTCGCTTTCCTGGCCGCCACTGTCCCGAGATGAGGATCCATCGTCGAGGCCCGTGGGCCAGTTCTCCAGAGAAGGTGGCGAACTTCAGAACACTTCAGTCGCTGCCCCCGCCGTTCACCGATCACCGTCGCCATCAGCCGCGTCTCCCATCGTAGTGACAAATTGGCTGTTGGGTCCGGACGTCCCCGATTTCCGAACCTCTACCTCTGTTGTCTATGACAATCATCCATTGAACTAATTTGCGATCATTCCTCGATACGCAATTTCCCCGCATATATCCTTCGTGTAGATGTACACGAAACACGAAAGAACCGTTTATTCTATGTCCCTTATGTTGCATATGTACACGTTCATCTAAAATTTTCTCGATTTGGTTGAAAAGTGTGTGTATCTGTGTGTGTGTGTGCGTATTTTATAGTGAAAATGGTATATATCTCAATATATAATAAACGGTACTACTTAATGCAGTCTCATACCCGAAGAAATCGTTTGCGTATGTCAGCTGAGCGGGGCTCGCACTGGCTAATTAAAACAACGTAAGTCAATTAAGTAAGTGCCTCGTTTCAACTCTCATCAACCCGAGAGACGTGCAGCATAACACACTGTGAAACACGAATCCACAACTAATTAGTACTCATAGTATCTGTTTCATAAATAGAACATTTATTCTTATTAATTATTATCTACCCTATCAGTATATTTTGTTTTTCATAGTTCAAATAATCATTGTCATCATCGTCATCATCACCGTGTCGCCCTTACCTCGTATTAATTGATCCACTTATTACACACACGAATAGTGTCACACAGCAGCGAACAGTTTCCGCTTAGTAAACAATTTATTTGACCACTAAAAACTTTCTGTGGCCGAGCGTCATGCCCAGCCCCCTAAGCTGTTTTCAATAAATCGCCGAACGCGTAGTACTGTTGCTGACGATCGATGCCATAAAATGGATTCGGAGACATCCCAATGTGTTCCCTGACCATGGGCATAATCATAATAACAAAGCGAATAATCAAATGAACGAAATTTAATTAACGAATATATATATATATATATATATATATATATATATATATTATCATCGGTTTATCCAGTTTGCGATACAGCCATCGGACAATTGTTTTGAAGTCTTCGACACGTCAGCTATTCATTCATAGTCGATCTGTTATCTAGATCCACAATATGCATACTACAAGCTGAATTCATAATTCTTCAAAACGGTCTCAGCTTCGGCATCATTTTTTTGATAGTATAATATCATATTATTACTCGCTACGATACTTAACTACTATTTACAATTGACTCTCTCTCTCTCTCTTTCCCTCTCTCTCATATATATATATAATATTATATATATATATATATATATATATATATATATATATATCTTGCAAGGGAGTTCTGTACAAGAAACAGGGTGACTACACCCAAATGGGACTCCGGTGAGAACTCCTTCGACGTCCTCAATACATTATGGATCATTAATTATTATTAGTCAATAGTGCGTTATCTCGTACGCCTCATTATTCATTTTTGTTCTAGCAATGTCTCGCCACTCGATCTTACAGCTATCGCTACGCCACACTTCTGGTCTTCTCTCGGTTTGATTGATGATGAGTGAGCGCGCCTCGGAAATGGCGTTAGGCGTGTTCGGCGAGGTCTTTCAAAAAAGGAAGATACCAGATATTGCGACATAGCCACCATTTATAGATCTTTCACATAACGTTTGCATGCCGATAACTCATAGGATCTCCTGGGAGCAGGATAAGTGCTTTTTTCCTCCGTGAACACTCGCCTCGTCGACAACCAAAGTAGAACATCCTCCCCTCTCTCTCTCTCACTCGTATCGGCCATTAAAGGACAAGCTCACGTTATGTAGTCATCATTAAAATTTGCCCACGTGTCGGTCGTGTCGAATTCTCGACTTTCAATAGCGCTTCACTAATTTGTTAATTCATCATTCGCGCATCCAGTTATAGTCAACTCGAATAGTTTTAATCGATTTCACATCCAGAATTTCGTTTACTTAAACCTATCATTTATGGAATGATCTCTTTACGGGTTCTGTGTCCCGACAGTCAAAACATCAGGCTATAGGAATGAACACGGGCACACTATTGATACGGCGGTAGAAAATCGATCTCGGCTATCGTAAAACAGCAGCATCAGCAGCAGTAGCAAGAAGTCGTTTACCAGATACATGTGATGTCGATATATATCTAGAGTCGATTCCATAGTGCATTTGTGTTGTTCGTTTCCCCCACACGAGGGTCTGTCAGACGTAAACAACGATCGAATGGAAGAGTGCGGGTGTACGCAGCTGCGAGAATAAATAAATCAACCGATCGATATATCGATATATCTGAACGGATCAGGTGCCATTTACACGCCTATAAATCAGTAAAAATCCGTTTTTTTTTAACAAGCAAGCAAAAAGCCTTATGGATATTGTGTACGCTTTCTTCAGAGTCTGGTCGATTAACTCCACGACAAAGCGGGAAAAATGTTCCAAGACAGTATCAGCGTATTGATGGCTGCAACTGAAATTGGTTCGTTGCAGCCCTTTGAAATGTAGTGCTCTAATTCAAAAGGAGTGCTAAAATGACGCGAGCAGTTCCCAACTTAAGTCTGGACCAGCGGATCCTTTCGGTGAGAGTTATGCTCGAACTAGACGCAAATTTCGGTCAATTTTCTGAGGACAAAATCAGAGCAGGGGACATGTCAATTTTTTTTGGCTTTTTAACGATATCGGGAAATCGCCGGAATTAGCTTCATATATACAGAGGAGTTCCGAAGAGACATACAGCTGATAGTATGAGCTACAATGTAAGCCTGACGAATTCGAAAGCAAACGCAATAGTTAATGGCGATCCCATGTGGCGTCGGCGAAGTCTATTAAATATGTACAGTGAGAACAGCGTGATATCATTATCCACTTTACAAGTCCTCCGGTACTGACAAGCATTTTGATCAAGACACCATAAGAAACATATCGCCCGGTACTAATATTATCACTCTACGATATATATATATATATATATCTGCCGAAAATACGGTCTACGTAGAATCACTAAAATCCACATAATTTTGATTATACCTATATATATATATATATAATGTATATTTGCTTGTTTTTTTTCTTCCCTTAATTAATTTATAATAATAGTAATAATCTAAGTAACGGCAATGTTTTATTGGTGGTATATATGAGGGAGAGACCCGAAAACGGTCTCAACAAGTAACGCATTTTGGGTCAAAAGAACAAAAAAAAATTAGAAAAATTAAAACAAAAAAATAAGTTTTTTTTAGGAAAAATCATCCATAACCAACACTTCGACAGCTTCCGATAAAATTCACACGGTCAAAAGTTAAATAATCTGTTCTCACTCGGGAGAAATTCGTGTTCAATCCCCGTTCAACTCATTCGCTCCGGGTCTCCAGATAGTTCTCTGGACGCGCACTTTGCAGCGATGCACCAGCAGAGAATATAACTAAAGTTGTAGCGGTGATTCGCAGTGATTGGGGGGGGGGGGTCGACCGAATCACCCAGCTCTCACTCTGGGGATGCCGTGGCGCAACATGACGTCGTCGGAGAGCACAGAAACATGTGGGCAATTATGTTGGACCAATTATGCAATAGCAAACACAGTGTATGCTTCATTCTATTCCTCTGCTCCTGTGCCCATTTCACTGTCCTTTTGGTTTTCTTTCCTTGTGCCTATCTACTAATCGATCTTGACGGTCGAGTAGATCTTCCGAACGAACATACTTGTCGCTAAGTAGCCGACGGTACCTGTTAATATACGCATAAAGAAAGCAAGTTATCGAATCACATATATATATATATAGTTCATATTGTCAATGCTAGCGAAACGCACTTCTGTAAAATTTCTATTAAAGGACTATCTTAAAGGTCTGTCTAACTATCTGTCCATTATAGCTATATATCTATATATATAATCGGCTCTGGGTTTAGTCAGTAAGAGTCTGACCTTACTAGGCAAATACCTCAGCATGAGGCCTGCTGGTGTCCATGCAGGATTTACCTTTAACCTCTTAAAAAAACCTATGCAACCCCGCAGTACATACCACATAATAGACCAATTCCAAGGCTGAACAGTGCCATATAGCCAAAATATAGGCTGGTCTGGAATAAACCGAACATTCTGAAATACGGATCATCACAAACGGAAAATACGCTGGTTAACCTTAAACGTTGTTCAATAAGAATCATTCAAAATAGACGACGGCGGGGTAAAAAACGCTGGATATAAATGTACAACAGAGTTGACGGTGTATTAAAGGAACTGCAACATTTTTCTTCAATGCTGAGGCTTTCTCTCTCTCACTCTCTCTCTCGGAAACGTGTTTTCGTGTTTGCTTGTTTAGATCGCCCAGATATGCAATTTATTCAAACATACAGTAGTTAGCAAGTACTATTTCTAGGGATTATTATTAGTACTATTTCTAGGGGGGGTAGGGGTGAGGTCGACAAGGTCCCGAGGAAGGCGACGGCATTGCCTCTCTGCACAGCGAGGGACAGGCGCTGCAGAAGGAAAGAGCCTGCGCGCTTGTCCCCGGTAGCGCGGATCAACCTAACCCAGCCCAGATTGCTAACACTTGTCTTTTAGTTTCGAGGCTTGAAATCGATCGTTCGAAATTTCGATTGCACTGAACAACATACGAACCTTGTCTTAAAGAAGAAGTAGTACACGGCGTACAGATATACGTATGCGGCAGTAGACGCACCGGCAAGATACGACGTCCACGGCCAACGATAATCCTCAGCGTTAAGCAAAAAGTAGGTGCAAACTACCGTTACGCAGGCGACGACTACGCATAGGATGACGAATACCTGTTTTAGATAGGTGATTAGTTGCAAATTAAAGGTTAGGTAGAGGTTTCCGTCACAGTGATTCGACTCGAAGCTACTGTTTCGCTTAATTCGTTTGGAGTATGTTTGCCCGGACCTTTGCGAACGACAGTGTTAACAAAGGCGTTCACGTTAGCGTCAGCCTCCCCTGACGAAATGCCCTTCAAATCTCGCCAACGTATCAATTACCGAAATATGCTATAATAATTAGTAGTTGTTACGAAATCATTTACAACATTCTCATATTACACAGGTTTGTTGCCATAACTGTAAATCAAGCTTGTGCTGTCATTAATTAGTACTGGGATAACGAAGAGCTTGTGGTCTTCGTTGCCCGCTTTTCTGTGAAATACAAAATAGCACAATATTAGACCTCGCTACGAGTTTCCCTAAATACTCTGCTTAACATCCTAATTGTCTTCTTGAGCACAGTACTCGAGCAAATGGACACAGAACTCGCAGGACATGCTAATATATTGGTTTCTGCAACTAAAGCGTTCAAGGAATTAGGAAAAGATGGAGGGTGCCTATACGAAATGAAAGATGAGAATTGTCAATCAGTATTGGTGAGAAAAAATGACGCTATATATATATATATTTTTTTTTTTTTGAGCTGTTCCCCTACGCTATATATATATATATATATATATATTATGTCCTGCGAGTTCCACCTCGGCCAATCTCTCCCGAGACAGCCATCTTTACCTGCGTAACTCTGATCCCACGTACAATGTTATACATTGTACGCACTCTGCATACCGTGCTAAATCTTTTTACGTATTCTCGATATCACATCCAGTCAGAGAGCCTTCTTAAGAATCGTGGTCAGGGACAGCGTGAAACGTTTGTGCGCACGCTATCAAATAAACGCAGCGCCTTACCGGATATTGTCGCAAACAGCTTTTAGAGATTTGGTTTCGAGTCGAGAGTCAAATCAATGACCGAAAAATAGGCACCAAATTGCAAAAAAAACCAATACACTTACTAGTAGAAGAAATCCGTAGACGTAGTATATCTTATAAGCCCAAAACGAGGTGAGAATGAAATACATTTCTATGAAGATCGAACCGAAAGGCAGAACCTGAAAGACATAGGACATGCATTCGTTTGTTTAATGCGGCCTTAATTCTGTCGCAGGTCATCACCGTAATGTCGGCTGTGTAATGATATTGACGCAAACAGATTGTCCCGTCTCGACGTCGAATTGAGTTCATCTATCTGAATGGACCGCAGAGGCGATCGTAAACGATCGTCTACAGTCGGATACCGGTTCTCCCCTATAAAAGCCAGCAGAAGGCGCGTTGCTCAAATCAATATTAGCACATTTCGACTACAACGACTAATGCTTACCCCTCCGAGGGCTATGATCACTGGTGGTTCCATAAACCACCGTTTCTCTGGTATAGGACGCGGGACTGCGTTCACGCGACAAGGGAACGCTGCGACTCCGCCGAGATTTCTGCAAAAAAAAAGGGATTTCATCAATTTTTCAGTTGGTTTCAGCATTGGAACGATGTTTTTCGACGCGTCATTGGCACTTGTGACGAGAACTACTCAGTAATTTATGCATATACGAGCTCAGAACTTTTCGACAACACAATCATTCGAAGAGCGACAACTGAACTGATCCATTATTCAATACGACGACAGGTGGGATACGACAGCAAGAGATTGCCAGGGGCATCACTCAGCAGATTGGTTAAGAAGAAACGTCTACTTTATATTGCGACAAATTTCATCTGTGAAAGAAGAACAGAAGCACAATAATAGTCTATATCCGTCTGGCAATCGGAAATGACGGACGAAGGTAGGCTGTCGGGAGTTCGAGGTTCACCCCATTTGCAGAGGGGTCCGCCTCATGACGGGAGCTTATGTCGAAACCAGTTGTACCGTGAACTGAGTTAAAGATTCGGTTAACTACACAAACGTCAAAGCACCCCCGTCATGAGACCGACCCCTCTGCAAATGTCCATGAAGGGGGGGGGGGGTATCCTCGAACCCCTGACAACTACGAATTTTAATATGGCCGTTTTTTTTTGTTTTCGCATCGAGTTCATATTTCTCTTCGCCGTTAAATCGCAAACAAGCTACCGTTGGCAGCTTGGTAAGCCAGTGGCAAACTTACCTTCCAAGAATAGTGCCAACTAACGTAAGTGGCAGGACAATAAATCCACAGATCGAGAGCACAGCGATCATGGAACCGAACGGTATTGCTCTATACAAAAATGGCAGATTAGAAGATAACAGGCGTTAGATGATCATATAGATCAATGCTTTGCAATGGTCGAATTGAAACCTATTCTGTGAATAAGAGTCATATACCAACAACTGCTTCGGTAATTATTGTATGCATTCATGTATTAACTGTGAAACTTGTCGAGAGGTATATTAGACATTCATTGCTATTATTATTATTATGATTTTCCCATTTATCACCGTATTGTATTATAGCATATCTTAATTAGTAGCAATAAAATCAAGCATGTACTAATGACGACAAGGATAATTACCTGGAAGCATGATAATATATCGCAATTAAATTAACTGCAAATGCCGTACTACAGACGGCCCCTGGAAGGGCAATGGCGGACACGAGCATCTGACGGAGCCAGCGTTTACCCTGGTAAAAAGGTAAAGGTTTATTAGTTTATTAAAAGAACTGTCAATTTTTTATTTAAGTTATACTTAAGTGGTGGACATTCATTATGATAAAGACAACAATCTGTTAATAGTAAATTGCTTTATTTTCTAAATCAGTACCGCGACAATGCGAAGACTTCTAGAACGAGGCAAATGGGAAGATACAGGACGGGTAGTATCGTTTCAGTCAGGAAAAAAAAATTAATTAAAAATTATTATTATTTTTAGCTTTATTGACTAAACTTTTTTCTTTGATTTTATTGACTTTGTGTCAAACATTTCGAGGGCACAAGCAGACGTTTTTGACAAAGCTTAAGAATCATCAATCTCTAATCAACTGTCCAAGGCTAGCTAACGTATGCAATGTTCGCGGTTACTATGTTAAGGTGCCAATGAAAAAAATATTAGGATTCATTCAGCTAAATAGTCAAGTACTAGTTATAATCCACAAACCTGCATCTTTCCATAAAGGCTACCGCCGAAGTAACCGTTGATCGGGGCTGTCGCTGCATAAGCAAAAATAGCTGTAGATAACAGCGAACCACTGTGAATATAATCAAAGTTCAAAATAAACGATCATATAATTTGTGGCCATTAATTATATATATATATATACAGAGGGCGATAAGGGGCTCCACGCACTAGAGTGTCTGTATAAGACGGTACACAGGTGGCGTTGAAGGACGGACCCCCATTTGCATTCATGGGCCCGTCTAATGAAGCAATGCTAAAAAGCAGTTGTACCGTGGACGTTAAATGTTGGCTGAGAGTCAGCCCGAAAACCTTTAAGTGTATATATATATATATATAGTCCTTATGTGGCGTAAATGATTTGGTTCTGATTTGAGGACAATAATACCAAAGTTATCTCAATGTCGAATAATGTCATGTTTATGCGCAGCACACACCCATTGCTGCATGGAAGAGGCGGTGATCAGTAATCATCATTTGTCCAAAAGCTATTATCTTTGCTTGGACCACGGATTATCCGACCATATTATCCCTCGTTCTACTCCACGGTAGTGATAGCTTTGTGCGCCGATTGAGGCTAATCAATGCTAATTGTCATTGACGAGTATATGCTATAAACGACAATATTTCGATTTGTGCAATACTGTGCGTGACGAACAAGTACCCCGTTCCGTTATGCTGGCCGCGTTTATCTCAATAAATGATTTTCATATTGTATAAGTTCGAAGCGGCAATTCGCCAACAGCGACTATTCACCAAAATAAAAAAAAACATATGTTCACCATTCATTAGCTGCGGTATTGAACTACGTATTGGCCAAAAATGAGATATTTAGCAAATATCTAATTTATGGACAGACTCTCGTCTTGTATGACAACGATCACATTATTCCCAATAGCCACTCGACCCAATCGCGAACACTACCAAACCATTAGTAGAGTCTTTCCAGTCCCTGTTTAGTTCTCTCGTTTCCAGAATATATCGAATATATTAATAGAATATATCGAATTATATTTTTATATATCGCCAGAATATATCGAATTCACGCATTCTCTCTATCCACATAATGGTTCCCCGAAATCACCCCCAACTCTCTACCAATATATCCCTACGCAGGCACTGACTGGCCGATGAATGGCCATCGGAGCGGGACCTAATCAATAAGTATAGCACGGTAGCCAATTCGATACAAGGCGGACAATGCAATGATGAGCAATGTCACGGGGGATGGCATGTGCTAACAGCTTCGAAGAATATAAGCTTGTAAAGTGATTAAAAAAATACGCGTATGTAAGATTATGGCTGACTTAGACTAGATACTTTTTCTACTAGTTCATAAAATATAGTCATACAGTTTATTCAAACATACAGTAGTTCGGAATTTCTAGGGATTATGGGGGGGGGGGGTGAGGACGACAATGTCCCGAGGAAGGCGATGGCATTGCCTCTCTGCACAGCGAGGGACAGGCGCTGCAGGAGGAAAGAGCCAGCGAGCTTGTCCCCGGTGGCGCGGATCAACCTATGGTAGACCCCCTCGAGGAAGTTCGCAGTGAGAGGGCCGTGCTCGCCCAAGGTCTCAAAGGCAAGGGGGGAAAACAGGTGGGTTGCTTGGAGTGCGGCGTACTTCCTTAGCTTTGCCCGTTCCGCACGCGCTACTGCGTAACCGGGGATGGTTGCACAGTGGTTGACATAAGAAGGTGCTAGAGTGTCAACCACAGTGCCGTCCCAAACCACGTGCTGTCCTCGATGGAAGGGGATAAGGGTGAGGTCGTCAGGGCGGCGCCCGTCAGAGGTGTCGAGGCCTTGTGGCTCCCTTGTGCAAGGAATACCGGCGGAGTGGAGGGCCCTCACGAGCGTGTCATACATAATCATTTATATATATATATAGAAGATATTTTATTCAGAATATTTCACTTATAGAAGATGCTTGTTATGGTGATGATGCCAGACTGGCGTCTCTCATGTCCTCATACTATGCAACAACAAAAGCAAACAATCGCTGCTCAATGCAACATTCATACATAGTTTGACTCGGCCGTTACCGCCGCACGTACACGTTCACGGGTGAAGGCTTATTGGCTTATTATCAAAGGAACCCGCAACTTTTCTACACGCCATTGGATCTATGTAGCAAACACAATCGGCACCGCAGCCCGTGCTGCGATACAATGCATTCGGGGCCATCGACCAACGAATAATGGACGTACCGTTCGGTGTAAAGTTCTCCCACGATGGCAAATAGGATGACAATTAAGGCGACAGCGACTAATTGAGATCCGGTGCCGACTGCAGCCGTGAACAGAAGGGGATACGGTGGAGGACGAAAGACGTCTCCGTGAACCTGAAGAAACGAATAATCCATAGAAGCGGATGATTACTCTAAGTTAATTAATAAGACAAGCTTAGAAAACAAACAATGGGAAGTGTATAAAAACAAACAAAGAAAATATGTATAAATAAAAATTATACATATTCTTAATAAAAAAACATATTTCGAACAAGGAGATTCCCTCGTCGCCGACAGCCGGTAAGCGTGTGCCTAAAATCGAAATTACCGTCGCGTCTACTGGATATCTATATTGGGGAAAAATCTTGGTATTAAAAATTCGGTTGCATATGATTCTCCTGTAGCGAACGATAACCTTTTCGTGTATCTTATATGTTCAGTGGATGCTACTATTAGCGTCCACGTTGATAATTAAGTAAATTCATATTTAGATACTAGCACAAGGGCATACTATTATACATTAGTGGTTATTGTACTCCCCATGACTCGGACACTGACTCGTCGGGGCATATATAACCCTGCCGTTGCAATTGTGGATAACCACAATACAACACATCACTTGAGCGTTTCATTAGCGCAACATAGATTCACATGAAATCAGATAAAGATTTATGTATTTTTGTTCGCATAATATCTTAGTAGCGCAAAAAATAAACAAACATACGAACCTGTTTCCAACCGTATTCATCTCCGAGATCTCTCTCCTGAAAGATCAAAATGAACCGCTTAATTAGTATTGTTAAAAATTACCGTAGAAGGTAAAGAAGACATTGTCACCGGCGTGGATCGTCTCCACTCATTATCCGTACTGGATATATGCGTCTCTTAACAGCAGCACTCGCTGCCTGCTGAAAACCAGAGTCGCTGCTCACACGCTTGCCTTTATATCTTCCGAAAATGATCGATCCATTTGAAAGGTTCGGCACAGATGAGCAAACAGCAAAATAATTTCTAAAAACCGCATAAAATCGCAATAGCCATCGAACACGGTGGGCTTGCAATGTGCTTTCCATATTGCTGTAGCCCCTGAGTTCATTTTATAGTCGCTTGATGAGCTGAACTTAACTCGCGGGACCTTATCGGATATCGCCTATATCAGCGTATCGAAAACCGTGTGAGGTTTCCGATTTGCTTGTGAAAACTGCAAGCCTCCCTTTTCGATTTGCTGAAACCCTAATTATTGTTGGGGGTACCTTAGCATTCGTATACAAATCTCCTGACCCACGTCGTTCCAGCTCAATTGGCAAGAGTTGATGAATTTTCATTGCCGGAGCCCTTAGAAACCCAGGACCAATGTCACTCTTGCGAAGGCCAAACACCAGACCAAGGGTACGATGGGTAATTGACCATAGAATTACCACGTTATCATCATCTAATAAATTATATTACATATTTCGGATATATACACACACAGATATATATATATATATATATATATATATATATATATATATATATATATATATATGTGTGTTTTGACCACTCCCCGATTTTGGTGATAATTTTGTTGGCCGTCAGTGTTTCAAGTTATCGGTCACGGCTATCTGGGGAACCTCTAAACTCTGATCGAGGGGGCTGTTACTTAATTTCGATCGGGCTCTGAGCAGAGAAAAAAAATGAAATCTCTCACCATGTCGTCCATCTCCTCGTCCTTCGAGTATCTCGCGTAGTCCTTATGTAACGTCCGTACGAGAATCATAGCCACCAGTCCAATGAGAAAGACGACCATCATGAACGAATTGAAGATTGAGAACCAATGAATCTGAAGAATAACACAAGGAACTTCGTAAAGTTGGTTTCACTATTAAGCTAATTATCTGGCAAATAGATGCTGTCAGCTAGATTTTTGTATTTGATCCTAAATAGGTTTGCTTCAACACATATACATGAATTTGCGATGTAACTGTATAGATTGAACGTGTACACTACAAAGGAAGTTCCTTCCAGAGATCTCACTCCATTGTCACGCTTACACGTTCGCACCTCCCAAGTGTCTTCTCGTTGGAAACATCTAATATATATATATATATAATAAATAATAAAGAACAACTTTACCAAAGGTATACAACCCGCTGGCAGGGTAGCCCACCCCTCAAGCCACACACGCTGCAAAAGAAGCGTATTATCCGATTGTCTGCATTGATTGGTGGACGAGCAAATAGACACTGGTTTGTCGAAACGCTGTGGAGTGATAACGGCTGAAATGCCCTGGGCAGAATATGCGGGGATCATGCGCCACCCCGCCATTAAGCAGTAGACACGATAGGTGCCCACCCACACACACCCCTGGGAGTTCAGTCACCCTCGACAGCGTTGCACATTTTCCTTGAAAAAGGACTTGTCCGTCTCACGAAGCCTAATGGCGAAATCAGTTGTTTAAGGCTGAATGTAAGCCCAAAAACATTTTAAGCCATTAAGCAATTAGACAATGGTGATACTTCATCACACAAACTCTGGTTCAAGAAGTAACGCGCTGATAAGGTCGAAAAGATGGTAATCTCTTGCCAATCGTGGGATGCCCCCCCCCCCCCCCGAGACGATTCCAAAGTGATAACGATTTGTTTTGGGCATGTTCGACATTTCAAAAGCAGAAATTCTTCAAAAGCAGCCATGTGTAAATAAGACTACGAGCTCGTCAAATCTACCGTTCTCACGTTGCTATGACAGCGAGTAATATTAATTGCCATTGTTAAATGTTTATTCGCCGTAAAGAAAGCATAAATACGATACACAAAGCTTTTGGTTTATTGACGAGAGTACAGGCTTTCTTTTCTACCATGCGTTAGCTTTGATCGATAGGGACATGTCCTCCAGCCCGGTCGCGGGATACAACTCGAACCTTCCGCTCTCGGCCTCCGGCTTTTTACAGTCGGAGACGTATACGTAATGGGTTGACGTAATGCAAGTGGACACTGTATTGGATCGACTATTATTTATGAGACAATATTTGATTTGTTAACATACCCGATGCTGATAGAAGGTAGGGTCCAGGTACTTGTCAAATCGATCCCTGAAGCTCACAGCACAGTTCTTCCATTCAATCTCGAAGGTAAACTTAAGCTTCTTGCCAAGCTCGAGCTTCTCCATACCTGCGAGAAACCAAAGTTATATATATATATATATATACATCGGACTTAGTGGTTTGGTGTTGATCTTACATTGCGTTGAAGATTACCAATATATATATTGATTGCTCATCAGATTTTGTTCAGAAACAGAAGATCTCGCACCTTCTGAAGTGAGATTCACGTCAACAATCTGATTTCCGTTGTATCCGACCTCGAATTTTTTATGCGTCCAAATATAGTCCTCTTCACCAGGTTCCGATTTGCCAACCATTCCTAAAATATCAACGAGAAGCCTATTTAATTATATGACTCGGGGGATAACAAGCCACAACAAGTGTACAGTTTGACGTTAATCACTAATTAATAAACGTCGGCTAGTTCAACTATGATACATGCGAATATCGTATTACAAATACGCTTTGCGGATTTGGCCAGCATTGTCGATGACGAGGACAAAAGTCAACTGGGAGTCAATTGCGGATTTAATGTCAACTTTAAACTTTTGTCACCGACGGCAATCACATTCTCGGCCCTCACTAAGCCATTGGTCAGGTGCTAAAATTATTCTAGCTTTCGTAGACTATAATATGAAGGAAAATAAGAACACTACTTCGGCTTAGTCACCTTTGAATTTAGTTGAGAGACTTAAAATGATCGCGTACCTATTATCGTATATGAACGAATGGAATAACACATCTAAATTTCCGTTGATCACTGCTAACGATTACTTCATAAATCATTGCTAACGATTACTTCATTAATCATTGCTAACGATTACTTCATTAATCATGGCTAACGATTACTTCATTAATCATTGCTAACGATATGTTTTTACATTCGCTCACTCCAATTGTTGTAATCACACGTACAACCTTAGGGTTACGGTAGTGCTAGACCATTCAATACATAGTGTATAATATTACTGTGTAATGTTTCCATAACGGTTATAGCTATTAAGCTCACAGGTAGGCTTCTCCTCTTTCCTGCATGATTTTCATATATAATGTTTAGCCGGTATAAGAATATACTCAATTCAAATATTCTTACCCCAAATAGGAAGGTCGTCAATGTACATTTGATACCAATATGTGCTTTTCACAGCATACAAAAACGCCTGCAATTTGAGGAATACAAATTATGAAGGTCTTCATTACATCTTCATCACAAATTATATAGGTCTTGTCAGTATGAACGTATCGCAATCGTCATTAACGTGATTAATTAACAAATAGTGATGACGGTTTGAATATAGTCTCGATCATTATTTGATAGTTTTCTAATCATCTAGCATGAAACACACGCGACTCATAACACGACCATTTTGTAATGAGGTCGGCTAATTAACGAAATGAAGCCAGTGGACGTTTGCATGTACAAGTCACTTAGGTATAAACACAATACCAGAATTGTTTCAATAGGTTCAAGAGTACAAGGGCCAGGGTATTTACAGCGATATTTGCGCTACGTGGCGAGCACGTCTGAGAATGTCTAGCTCAACTAACCTTTAGCGACTCCTTCGTAAGTTCAACTTCGCAGTATTGCGCTTTTGGTTGAGGCTCTGAAAGTGTGAGCGTAGTAGATCATTATTGTTGCTGAAGATACCTTAAGCCATTTCGAGCATCGTGTACACACATTTCAACTAAATCATCTCTGCCTACTTAGCTATATATGTAAATGTACAAACAAGCAGTTATGTTCTGATGTCCTAGACATTTGTGACAACACCCTTTTATCGTCATGATTTTTATTGCGAGTACTTGAACATTGCAGTAATCGCTGTTTCGTTAATAAATCAACATTTTAATTGTATGATTAGTCTCAACTGTATCAAATATCACAGTTGATTACATTGGTGTGGTTGTTATTATTACAATTGTTCAGTTGAAGTGGTCAAAGATCGACAAAAAACGAGATCTCTCTCTTTCTCTCTCGATCTATCTATCTCTTGTGTTAATTTCTCAACATCTTATAATAATATCATGTGGGGGCAAAACTATCATCATTAGATATTAATAATTCACTTGAGCTAGAATGGCTGAACACTTGTACAGTAAGGCTGATCTTTAAGCACCGACAATGGCGCCAATCGGTCAGCATTTCATTTAAGACCCGCCACCCTTTATACAGGTCTGACGACGGTCTGACGGACACCTACTCTTTTGCATGGTTTTCACCTCATCTACACAATGGACCACTCATCGCCATGATGGACGTACTTTTAAAGCGAATATCCAGACCGAGGAATTGTAGCTCGATGCCTAGCAGATTCTCCCCGAGCGTCTCGTGGTAGTGAGAGATGCCAGTTTTCGGTCCCGGGCAGAACGGTAATGAAAAGTACGAGTATGTTTCCTGAAAAACAACAGAAATGCAAACAGATCAATTTGGTGGACAAAAAGTATAGAAGAGAATCAATCACTTCATTTGCAGGCAACAGAATAACAACCACCCAACAAACACCAGTTTCTCGGGGTCAGAAGACTCTCGGCCGTACACATCTGTCATCTATGGCATTGCTTCTCTGGATTGCATGATCGTCTAGACCGCTGTGGCGTCTTCAACAACGCCACATGACCTGCTCGATTAAACTTTGCCCGCAACAATATGGCCAGAGGCTGAAAATTGGTGAGTATTGGGGCAACGTTTTTTAAAGAGTATCTTGTGGGTGCACATCTATCTAAAAGGTGTTTCAGATCATCTTCAGTGACGAGAAGAAGTTCAATTTGGTCGGGCCAGATGGATTTGACGGTTATTGGTATGATGTACGTAAAGAGCCGCGGTACTTCTCAAAGCGCAACTTCGGTGGCGGGACCGTTATGGTTTGGGGAGCTTTCGCCTCTCTTGGCTCGCTTTCATCTCACCTCGAATGAATAGCTAGGACTATCAGCAGATGTTGACCAACGACCTACTACCGTTTAGGAGCAGATTTCATCGATTGCCAATTGTTTTCCAACAAGATAAAGCTTCAATTCACGTCAGAACTAGTACACGTGCGTGGTTAGGACGTTATGACATTGAAACCTTAGAAGTGGCCAGCATGTCCTGATCTCAACCCGCTAGAGAACCTCTGGGACATTCTTGTCCGACGAGTATATGTGTCAAATAGACAGTATACATCCATGGAAACACTAAAAGAGGCGTTGTTGGAAGCCTGAGGAGGTGTCAGCGGCGAGATCCTGCTAAATCTCGTTGATAGTATGCCAAACCGGGTCTTTGATGTTATCATTAGTAAGGGCGGGGCCACACGGTACTGATTAGCACAAGAAAACGAGAATTAATTCAGCGAGAACACTCGATAACTGAAGTTATCATTTTGCACAACCGAAATATGACACATTTTATTGTAGCAGGCTGCATGCGACGTCATATGCGCTGTTCTTTGTGGTGTATGTTATTTGACACGTACATTAATGTGATCAGAATCAATGCCTCAAATGTGTATTCTTTGTAACGATTTGTTGAAATATATGGGTGCGTTAAGGGTATGCACATCACCGTATATATGTTCTAATTCTTTTTATTCCAAAGGTTGTCAAAGTTCTCTCAGTACAGAAACTACCTCCGAATGATCTAATAGTTAATGAGCAGGTGGTGGTTGGTCAACCAGCAAACCAAGATAGATCCTTTGACGGTTAATTAGGTTCTTAATAATCATATTGAAAGCTTGGTCATTTCCGAGCATGGTCATTTACCTGACGATTAGCATATGGTCCAACTGTGTTGACCCATAGGACCACCTCTTCTCCATCCGTATACTGAAAAACATAGGAAACGATGAAAAGTTCAATTTTCTTGAAGAACTACTTCTATGAACATCGTGAAGATGTACCTCAGAAAGGCCTTTAATCCACTTCATTAGTCCACGATCGTGTACAAAAGGGGAACCTCAGCTCAAATATGATATGACGTATTTAAAACAGTGGGTGAAGAAAACGGCAGGAATACGCGGGGTTAACCAGGGTTCTTGATTCGTACTTGGGGTCCCCACACTTATAGTTCAGGTACGATGATAAAAACGATTATAATAATAATAATAAATAATAATAATAATATAATAATAATTAATAATAATAATAATAATAATAATAATAATAATAATAATAATAATAATAATAATAATAATAATAATAATAATAATAATAATAATAATAACTAAAATGGTCTTACGCGAGAAACTCAATTAGTAAGGTTCGCTTGTTCAGACACTACCCACATACCCACATAGATAATTATTTGTTTATGCATACATATATGATGGGACGTTTATTTAGGAGACGCGGTTCGTCCGATTACAGTCACATAAGGATTTGCTTGACTAAAACATACAATGAGATGGCCAAAAAAACGCACTTCATTGGAATGAAGAACTCATGGAAGGAACTGACTTGAAGACCGCTTAATGTAATAACCAAGGACGCATATGATTAACGTACCGTGTGGCTGTGTTCGTCGGAGGCGCTTAGATGCGTATGTAACATAAGGATCAATACGAGCATTAGCCGGAATCGAAGCATTTGCCTCGAAATGACACCGGGAGCCCAGCTAGCTCGACTCGGGTTCAACATGATTTCAATCTGCCGGCGACCTCACCCTGCAAACTAATGTTTAACAACACGACATGTGATTTCCATGCAAGCTGGGGACAATTCCGTCATTTTACCCTGCACTTCAGGAACCGCTATAAATCTGCCCACGCTATGTTCGTTGGACGATTCGCGTCCTGAACCTTCGGGGCGAAAATACAAATTTAGAAAAATGGCTCTTGTTTATGCCAACAAACTGTCTACAATAAACAATATTTGGACACTTCTCTAGTATGTGGGCATACTCACTAATGTGTCCAAATATTGTTTATAAACATGGTCCGGGCATGATTGCAGGCCGTTTGTTCCAATAATAAACAATAATAATAATAATAATGATAATAAAACATCTTTGGAGAACAAAATTTCGAAGGAGTTTTCTCCTTGTACTACACCATCTGTATAGATTTTTTTGTAAATTTTTCATGAATTTCCTGTCATTTGCATTGAACAGACTAAAGGAACCGGACCGCTAACACAGTGTTGTCTTCGATACAATTTTGTGTTCACCTTACCGGAAAAGGACGCCTTTTGAGGTGATCTCGATAATTTTACAAGAGTCCATATTCTTCAACGGGAGAGTGGGTTAAATATATTCCAACAAATGATTATACTCGAATCGCGAGTTTCATTAATATTAGCCTTCGAGATTCACCCCTCGACGATTATCCCTGTCACGACTCGCTTACCTCTTGCGAGTGGCTGGACGATATCCAAGACGGCCCCACTCACGGCCGTCCTGTTCTCGCGATCAAAGTTCCGTAGTCGCAAAATCAACGGGTCACCACAATGCGTGCGCCTTGATCGTGTCCACCACCCCGCCGTTCCAATCGGGATTAGCAGCCACAGACGACACAAACGCGAACACGGCTGAAAATAGACAAGCACAAAAAGCCCTAATTTTCAAACGAAATTCAGTCAAATGACAATAGGACTGATATAACGAAACGCGGTCGATTTGCGACAAGTTAATAAATTCAACGTCAAATTTAAAGGTCGACTGATGGAACTGCTATGTTCTATAATGTATTAGTTCCAAAATCGGGATGACAGCCACAGACGACACAAACGCGAACACGGCTGAAAATGGACGAGCACAAAAAGTCCTGATTTTCAAACGAAATTCAGGCTAAGTCTATAATGTTGATCAGTAAGTTCTTGTAAAAGGAAATATCAAGGAAGATCATTGTTATGTTACCCGGTCGATAGCATTAACTACCGTAGTAAAACTGTGACATAGAATTCGCATATAAACTATACAAATAACATAGTGTTGCTAATATCGAGATGATGATAGCTGCATCGATTTCAATGAGGCACTTTTCGATTTCAATCCTGCATTAAAAATAACGGCGGATCTAGACATATCAATCCAGCCATATCCAGCTTTGCAGCCAGTCTGTGTATCTTGTAGGCACGATTCGGATAGATTCCGAAGTTGAACTTACTAATCAGTTCGACATAACTTATTTTCTATTTCTATACTTAGACCTTATTTGCGGGTCTAGGCTCGCTGTGTCCGGTAGACGGCTGGGCTAACCGATTGCGTAATTCATATTTTGCCAGTTGTTAATAACTGTTATAGTGACCCCAATTTATATTACCCCAATGCTGAGTCTCTGGCTGTAAAAAGCCAGAGGCCGCAGGTTCGAATCCCGTTGCATGACTCTAAGAGAACTTAAGCATTGTATGCAGTTCCTTTAATAAGTCAATAAAGCTTTACCCTTCACCCTTTACCTATGCCGTAACTTGCTTGCCAAACTAACATTACCTTGTTTCAATAGTATATGAACTGAAGCGATCTCAACAAAATCTATTGATCATCAGATAGCTCTTCGAATTCAACCGTATATCCAGAAATCCGGTGGGAAGTGGAACCTGTATGGAGGGAGCACGTGTCAAAGAATTTTTTTTGATCGAACATAGCGGAAATCTGATTTGTTCGTGCCGCAGACGGACTCATTTACCGACTCGCTGACGAGCAACGGGGTAAATAGTTGTGTCCGGACACATTTAGGTTAGTAATTATGCCCATGAGCCCATGAGGGAATCGGTGGAAGCATAATGAGCTAGAGACATAGTTTGGAAGCGTGGGTCACTTGCGAAAATGCTGGCTGCGTTATTTGTGAGCGAGAGAGAATAGAACATTAATTAAACTAAGAAACGAATGTTTTCGCTGGACTAGTGACGTGAACATGAGGCACGAACGTGTTCAAAGAACGGATACTAACAGGGAGTGAGTTTCAAAGAAGAGATAACAACGCACTGTAAACAAATATTACGATCAGCGTTGTTTTATAGACGGCGGCACTAACAGTTGATTAGTGCCGACTACCTCTAATGTCATTCGCGAGGACCACCAGCCCCCCCCCAGATCGATTGTCATTGATACTACTAGAACATTGTTTTGGTATATGTATAGTTGAATAGATCAATTTTCGCATCGATTGCGTGTCATAGCCTAACATATTCTTGTCAATTATCCACAACTCGTTCACGGGGATCAACCACAGATTGGAAGCCATGATAGCTTTACAAGTCTATCCCATCCACCACCGCTAAGAAGTAAGTGAGTCTTAGGTGACAAGCCTTCTTGATGAACCAAGGCATGGCGACAGTTCGGTCCCCTGAAATTAAAGTCACTCTTGATACCAAAGCAAGGTAAAAGAGAAGGTAACGCTTTCAGTGGTGTATTAACGGAACTGCAATTCTACAAAGCTTAACTTCTCTGTATGTCACCTCACCAAGTCGCGGGACAAGTCGAACCTGCCCACCTCGACCGCCGCCTCTTTGCAGACCAGCGACAATTTAGCCATGAGATTAGTCATCGCTCGAAAAAGTCACATGGATAATTTCTATGTTTCTCGAAAGTGTCACATCACTATATCTATTATGGATAATGAATGAATAGTATGCTGATTTAGATTTGAATGGAGAGCACAAAGCTAGCTCAAGTGTTATCCAAAGTCAACTCCGTCTTATAATAGTAATTAGTCAATACTATTAATTACTATTGCTATTACTATTAATTGTCTATTGAGCTACAAGGGTTAGACGGTGAAGTGCTACAGGCGAAGCGAAGGCTGACTGGCTAAATCGAGTTTGATAAAGTCACACTGTGATGACGTGTGTCAAGTTTAACGCCAACTGAACTATTTATTAGTCAATCCGATGTTCAATGAAAGGTGAATTAATACAGATTCGATTGCAGACGACTCTCCACACCTGACCTTGAAGCTGGCTTAAAATCAACTTATTTTAACCATGTACGTGCATCACAGACCGAGTCATCCATACGGTCTTATATCCGTTCTCAGCGTGCCAGTTGAATGTTATTTAGCAGCTGTCGAGGAAATGGTCGAGACACCTGAGATTTGCCTCTGGCTGCAAAAGTTGGCGCGGCATCCCTTGCTGCCAGATTGTGTTATCATATGATGAACATTCTTAATTTCACCCAATATATATATATATGTATGGGTGCGTGTATGTGTATATGTATATACACTATAGGTATATATCGCATTGTAAGCCTGGAACCAGTGACTATTACAAGCATTCGGGACGAGACAAGCGGATATGAACTTCTGAAAGGGTTCATCAAACGGCCAGCTCTAGCCAGCTCACTTCTCCGTGGAGAATACGCACCACCACACAGCGAAAACGGGCCCAGTACGCCGTCCGAAGATCGATTTCATTTTCGTACATCGTGTGGAACGCCAGTCGATGCCCGACCTTTATATTATCATAGAAATCCAAAGCTAGCCATAAATATTACTCGTGTAAGTACACTTGCCGGCGAGTAACTTTAGTCTAAAGTGGACCACAGCACGGGTTTTCATAGAAATCTATGATGCCCTCTGCTCTACCAGCTGTGTTCAAAAAAACGACACAGGTGCTGGGCAGAGCCTGTGGCCACACGTTGCGGGCGACAGCTATCGCAACAAAATGAAAGCACCACTGTTGGCCTTCGTAAGCGATCACACTGCCAGCCAGCATGTGGGTGACGATGACCAATATCGTTCAGGTTCTATCATAATTATTTTACAAATTAAGTGTACCCAACGATAGTTTTGAGGGGCGCAAGGATGACAATGGAGGGTCCAAGGGATCAGGGCTTGCGAACGGGGATGAGGAATCATCTTGATGTGTGTGATTTATCACTAAACTGTAACGCTTGTAGAACAAGCTTTATAAAAAAAAACAGTCTCACATAACAACGAACCAAAAGTAATGGGTACAATTCACGCACTCAAAAAAAAAAATATATATATATATAATTAGATAAAAACGGTGGCTATTTGCTATTATAACTCTAACTAATATATACAATATGCACAGTGTTGGGTCTACGTATCAACATAACAGAAAACAAAAGTGCATCAACCAGGCGTACGTACACTATCGAGACTAATGCTATTATCGTAATTATCATTATTTGTGTGCGAATGAAGATGCCGTAATAAGATAACACGAAATATCTAAAATATCGTATCATCGAAGATATGCACAGATAGTGTACAAAATCGATTTAACAGTGAGGTCATCCCAAATCACTTCTATTCCACACGATGCCACCGGCACAACCGTTGTGTCGAAGAATCCGAAGGCCGTCGTTAGAGATAGTCAGTATATGTGGCTTTTGAACAGCATGTTGCGCGACGAGGGCTATACGGCATTTGTCGTTTACATGGGTAGCGAAGCCCGTCACCCCAGTGTCTAGAACCTGTTTACGAACCTTACTAGTGCATCGGGGAGAGATTGTATATTGTCCTCATGTCGCCTTGCCGCTATTCCGGAACAGCGTTGCCTTTATTTTCTTCTGCATATAGAAGTGTCTTTTCGAGGTCGCCTGGCCCCGTTACGCTTATCGTCGAGGTCCTTTAGGAACCCGGTACGTTATCCAAAGATTTGCTTCATTTTGTTACTCCATGTCATATGCAATATAGACACGTGTTGGTCAAATACCCTACAATTGCTATGGAGGATTATACAGCCCCCCCATAACCCTGCCGCTCCAATACTGCGCAGATAATGACATCGATCTTCGGACAACGTACTGAGCTCGATTTCGCAGTGGATAAACGGCTTCGCCACGTGCCCTAGCCAGAATCCGTTTGACTGACCGTTACGGAAGATCATCCCGTCCCGGAAGAGGAGACCACTCACTTGTTACGGCGCAGAAACTAACGGTGCATGTTTCAGTCATCGACAGACGTGGGAGACTACGATACAACGAAACCGTATAGAATCAGTTTCGTTCGGTCACGATGTACCAATTTGACCACTCCTAGTGTTTGTAATAGAATTACTTGGTCGGCGTGAACTCGCCGTCACCGGGCGGCTGACTTCAGCCACCACAGAAAACGATCGTTTCATCGAGTTCGGCTAGCTACTTCCCCCGAGTCGAAGCTCGAAAGAAGGATTTCAACATACAGCTGAGCCGAAAAGCCCACCATGACATTGACATGGTAGCGAAGAAGGCGGGTAAAAAAATGCTCTATTAACACAATCGATACAGTAGAATATATTGCATTCATCCGAGTGGCTGGGACTCAATTAAATGACGGCATAGGGATTCACTGGCTGCACGAGTGAAAACTGCTAATTGTTAGGTGGAGTCCATACCGTCCTCGACCCTTTAAGAAGAAACAAAATGCAGCTAGCCGTTTTATCTGTTGCTATTTAAGTAGCAATAGAAATAATATGGCTACACCTGTGTGTGTACTGCTATATTTTAATTATGTGATGGCGTTTAAGGAATACTTTTGCCCAAGCATTCTGGGCGCTCCCTCGACTATGTCAAACATGACGTTCTAAAATAAGTTAACTTAGTAAAGTCGATCACAGGCGTGTGACCTATACGAGTGTAGCCATCGTTCCGGGGTTGTCGATACAAGTTCCAATATCAAAGATCAAAATTCACAAGAACCACAAAACGAAATGTAAAATTGTTCGACAGGGTAGTTCAAGTTTCTGGTTCTGGAACACTGCACGCTATCGGGAACAAGGCATATCGTTAGCACATCGTACACGACCTATATGAGACGTTCGGAAAAGTGCAAAACAGCTGCAGCAGTGCTGTGTGCTTTCTTTCTTTTCTTTGTAACAGCTGGACGTAACTGCAGTACGTAGTATTATGCGAGTATACATTGTTCTCTTTGCGAGAAATACATTTTCTACGGCTCGATGTGACCCATCCACTTGGGCAACACAATGGCCATCACATATAACTCAGTATAATAAATAATTCATCATATATATATATACATATATATACATAGGCATGTTATACACACCGGGCAATCCATTGTTATGGTGATGTTGCCGAGCATGCTTAATATGCGAGAACACAATAAAATATATATATACGATCTTAAGCCTTCGAGAAATCCTTCGAGACACACAACAATTAGCAGTGCGACACGCAACTTACCGAATATATATTTATATATATATATCAGCTGTATACGATATTCGAGAGGAAGATATCCAAGGCTGTCGATAGGTCGTATCACGAAACACACTGTTCTCCGGCTCTTGTGGGTGCCAGAGTTAACAAACGCCGCGATCACTTTCTAATGATTGCAGATCGTCCTCCAGGTTCCCGTGGTGGCACGAACTCCAGCGCACAAGGGAAAATATTGACTTTATCGAGAGTGATTCATTAGATCTTGCCGTACCCCTTTTCCGAGTGGCTCGATATCAGACTCTATCATTTAACTGTGTCCCGCATTGTGGCCGCTCAGCTCGCTATACCCATTCGTACGTCCGTCCGTTCGACCCGCACAGCGCGTAGACAGATGACGGCCACGTCAGTGAAACTCCTACAGGCCACAATATTAAACACAGCCAAACCAACAGACAGATGCTGCTGCTGCCCCTGTTATTGTTGTTGTTGTTGTTGTTGCGTTACGGCCTTACTGCTCCTGCTGCTGCAACAACAACTACAATACGACAGAAATATCCGTGTACCTCGTTAGTGTTCTCGCTGCCGTCGCTGCGGATTGTTGTTTTTTAATTCAAGTCGTTGTTGCTGGATGAGTGCTGATGGCCGACCTCCTGCTGACGGACTATTCCCGGCTATGGTTTACTGAGAGCACGGATACACACATACGCCGAGAAAGAGAGAGGCCCAATGCGCTATCGTTACGGACGACAGCGACGAGTATAAACAAACAACACGACCACCATTGTGAGGGGCGGCGGCGGCGATAAGAATCAACGACCAGAATATCGCTGAATTATATCGATGTGTCGACTCGTGTCAGCTGACGATCTCGGTGGACCGGCCGGCTGAAGCCGCTTTGAGCAGACGGTCGAAATATTTTTGTTTACAGTAATTATTTCGTTTGTTTTCTCGTCTGCTAGCTGTAGCTGTCGACAGGTAGCTGTCAGCGGACAGGAGGTACATGCGGCTTGGGTTCAAATCGTGCCTGTCGCGAGGGATCCTTTGGATTTTTCTGTCAGTAGATTGATTAGTGTTTAATTTTTTTTTGAGCGTGTAGCTTTGTCTATGGATTCTTGCGAGGTACGACATGGAGAAAAATAGAAGAAACGTGGCGCCCCGACGGGTCCCCTCGTAATAATACACTTACGGGCTCAGGTCTGTCACATCGGGGAACAGCTAAGGGTCAGCGCAAAGATTGAGGTTGCTGTCATGGGGTGTCCTCCCGACACTTCTCGCAGTGAAGTGCCAAAGGGAGTTTTACCAAGAAATGTGTATTTTCAGAAGGGTCGAGAGCTTTCGAGCCGCGAACGACAATCCGTTTTTCTGTTTGTTTGTCTAAAGCGAAAATTCGCCCTGTGGTTTTTTTCTTCCTAACAAAAGGCCACAACAATTGTGCCCGGATAATCTGTTTAGGTAACACTTGCGAGTATTTGGTAAATATGGCTATGAGCCAGACGCTCGCCGGGGGCGTTATGGACTTAAGAAGTTCCTTGTAGACAGTTCGATGATAAAAAACAAGAGCCACTTACAAGAAAAACTGCTGATCACGCCCATTTCGTAACGAAGAATAATACTAACAATAATAAAGAAAAAAGCCAACATTTCTATAACGATAGACTAGTGCGTGGCGTCAACATGAGACACTAACAACGCTTTTCAACGACCGAACTAGGTTTGCAGGTGGAGCGAAGAAACGTGGTGTTTGTCTTCTCACTCGCCATGTGTGTGTGTGTCTCTATAAAATAATTAATTGTAGTGATTACTATTGTTTTTTTTCGAACGTGTTGATGGACGAGTAAGAATAAGCTTAGCCAAACGTAAAGTGCTTTATTAGTTTATTATTAAAGGCACTGTAATTTTACAAAATTTCAGTTATTTTCTTATATGTCATCATCAGGCAGCGGGAGCCAGTCGACTTCGGCCTCTGGCTTTTTGGACAGCCAGAGACAATTTGGCTCTCGAAGTCCAACCACTACCGCGCTGAATGTGTGCCGTCCTTTCCGTAATATCATCGTAGCAGCCGAATGTCAATGTCGCTCCACTGTGAGAAGTACCTCTGTTTGTTTTATGACTTTTCTGAGCTATGACTAGCGGCTCTACGTCCTCTTTGAGGTTAAGGGTTTGTAAGCAGAAAGGTAGGTAGGGCGCACGTGATGGTAGCGTGCTACTCATGATGGCGTGAATGTGCACGATGGTGGGCACTGCGTGCGCGTGTGACTGCACGCAGTTAGGGAGGGAAGACGAAGTCTCCTAACGTCCAAAATATATAGATACCGACCATCGAAGCAGTAAGAAGACGTTGCTGAACCGTGAAGGTCGAGCCACTGACAGAAACAGAGAAGGAGAGGGTAGTATGAACGACTTGTGCCAGACTTGTCAATGTTTTCTATCACCTTGCCTAGAGCAACTCCCAAGCATCCTCTGACAGGTTATACAAAGGGAGACGCACGTCGACCAGCTACTAGAGATATTACTATTAGTAGTAGTACAGAATAGTTATAGCCGACGCTTGTAAACGTGGATGGGTCTCACTTTACGCAACTTTAGGCGACGTTTTTTACGTAACTCTTTCGCAACACGGGTTAATTTTTCCTTTCACTAGTCTTTAGAGCCATTCGTCACTTCGTCTTTGTTCTTGATTGCTGCTGATCTTGAGGTCT
The DNA here is from genome assembly GCA_019614645.1 of Stratiolaelaps scimitus. Lineage (NCBI taxonomy): Eukaryota > Metazoa > Arthropoda > Arachnida > Mesostigmata > Laelapidae > Stratiolaelaps > Stratiolaelaps scimitus. The sequence goes on along the minus strand of JABWDB010000103.1, from coordinate 204,959 downwards.
AACAAATCAGTCTCCTTGCTTTATTCAATTACAAAAGTGTGCGACAATTGTATCACCCGCTGAACGTGAAATACGTCTAAGGACACCTTCCTTTATATATTCTTAATCGAATATCTGGAACAAGGAGGCCCCCCTCCCACTTCCCCAATCCTTAAGCGTGATTCCCCAAAATAGAAATTGCGTTGTCCCTTTGGATATACCTAAGGAAAATATTTGCATTAAAAATTCGGTTGCATGTCTGGAGGTCTCATTATTGGTATTGTGTGTCAATCTTCGTGGGCTCCATAGTTGCTGTGGCGTGAAATGGTCGAATGAACACCCTGTTCTGTACTAGGCGCCCTCCGACCCTATGCAGGTCCAGTACGCCTCTGATCCCATATATTTCGCAGGCCGACTACGATGTTCCCATCTTTTTCTTTCTGATGGTATTATTTTATCAACACACCTTTCTCGTATCGCAGTGCAGGCCACATGTGTTTCGTTGTGGTCAAAGGCTTGTCATCTTTCAACAGCTCAAGGCTCAAGCCGAAACGTTCGACCTTGCGAGAGATCAGGGAGTTGCCATCTTCGTCACAGATTGATCGAGGTTTACTGACGAGCAGTGCATATTGCGGCATGGATTTTGATCCATGAGGGTTGCGTTGATTGTCTGAATTTGAACTGAGAGCAGTGGTCCACGATCTGTCACGAATTTATAAACCGGGCACGTCATGGGCTTCCAAGAAGCACTCCTGTAAGCACATGTAGAACTTGGGGTGTTGGCATGCAAATGCATGCCAACACCATGGCCGCCCCCCCTTATGGAACTGTTGACGACGTTCAACAGCACCACCCTTCCCGGTATCGCTTAGCGCATTCTTCAGTAAAGGGTGGTGAGATGTGTACAAGCCCAGCCACGAGCACCACACATCCTCCTCACCGTACGGAAAGCACATGTAGAACTACGCTGGCTGTGCTTCCTCGTATCGGTTTCACTAGAAAATCTTTGATTAGGCAGTCCGCAACTACAAAATACATACTGGCTTCAAAGGACCGACCGGCAGCCTAGTGCGATTTTCCTTTATTGTTCGTTTACGCTTCTTAGAGGCTCAAGTGCGCTTTGGTTGCTTATTATGACGCATCTTCTCGACATCATTTACAAGACCTTCCCTCATCCCTCACAACCCCTGTAAGCCGGAGTCACTAAACTGATTTCTTTAAAGCTTCCTCGATGCCGATTTCGATCGATATGAGCCTTTTGTAAATCATTTTGCACCATTTTTGACTCTGGTTGCTTTGAGAAATCCATCCGTCTTAAACAAAACGATCAGCTTGTATGACCTGGCCCCCTAATTAACACGCTTCGTATTGGCAGGCCATCCTGCGTGCACATCACGTGTGCTTGTTCCGGCTGATCCCCTGAAGTTGACGGTAGTGACTGGATGCAGTGTGTTAAGATCTCTCGCCGCTGTCCCTCAATGCTACTGCTAACGACCGAAGACCCCCTCGGCGGTGCCCTTGACGATGGTCCTGCCTCAGCGATGATCGTACAGCATGACTTGGACGGTGGCTAAGTTCTTTCTGGCTGTAAAAAGCTCGAGGCCGCAGGTGCCGAGTCCCGCTGCGTGACAAGGACATATAAGAAAAACACTTAAGCATTATAAAAACGGCAGATGTTTTTATAAACCAGTTTATTTTCCGGACTGGCTTACATCCAATGTTGACGTCCACGGAACTACTGCGTTGCTTCCTTTAACAAACCAATAGAACCTTTACCTTTACAAGAAACAGTGACATATTCTATTGTCCCCAATATATGTCATTAATAATAAAGAATCAATTAATTTTGTAAATAAGTGAGATTGAGTATTTTTCCCAATCATTGTCGTCACCCCCATCAAGATTGTAGTTTTTTAATCGTAAAATTAATACTTCGGAGTCCACTACTAAATTCAAAACGAGATTTCTTCTTCAGTTGTTAATTAAATTTTGTTAGCTGCATAAAAATATATAAAATTGCATGATGTCGGCGCAAATTAGAAGGCTTGTGCCAAAAACCGTGTAATATTCTGAGTTTACAAGTTGAGGTACCGATCGAAGATTTGATACAGATTCGGACCGTTGGAGTCACAAAACGAAACTGGTGTAATATTTCAGTTGACCTCCTACGGAGATTCGTGGAACTCGTAGGAACAGCTCGACCAGACCGAGAAATAGCGTACCTAGCGTCTGCCTAAACATGTTCGATTCTGTCTCTTACCTTTCCATAAATAGCCTCCATACAAACCCGATCGATATTTGTCCGGATCAGATGACTCGGCGAATTGTGATTAACCACTTCACCACCGGGGACAAGTGTGCAGGATCTTTGCTTCTGCAGCGCCCTTCCCTCGCTGTGCAGGGGCAGAGAGGCAATGCCAGCTTTCGCAGTTTCTCTCGCGACTGTGACCATGACCGCAGGCCTCATGACCTCAGGATCAGGCCTCGGCCTGATCCACCCAACTGTCCCCCCAACTGCTTCTCTAATTATTGTAATATATCTACATTCTGTTTAACTAATCGAAAAACAATATTACGAGCTATAGTTTGCCATTCAGCAATGTCATGTTGAATATTTCTTCGCTAGATTGTGCCCAATGTACCTTATCGTTTCAACAGACACGATTTCACATCGAACTTAATTACGGCGACAGTAACAGTAATAATCGCCGATCATTATTGCCAGATCCCCGTTCCAAGCTTCTTCACACGCCGCGACATTTCGTTACGTCACCTCTGTGACTCTCTCCACAGTCTCCCCTGAAAATCCTCGGATATCCACCTATCCATTCGATTTTATTTTATCTTTTCTTTCAGCAATAAATACACAACCGATGTACACTCCCCTCCGCCCATCAGGAAGGAAACAGTCCGCTACTTTATTTATTTATTTTTTATTAACGTCGCCAGCTCTCATCCCTCGAATCCGCATACACTCCTACCACTTCCCCCATGACACCTTTACTCTACATGCGTTTTGTGCACACTGTCCATATACTTACTGTAGCCGTCGCTGTTTCAGCTTGTCGTACAAAAAATCGGTGCAAGAAGACAACCGGGAGAGGTTCTCCCCAATTGTCACCGTTCCCCTCATTGTTTTCAAACTCGGTACCGTAAGATCATGTGTTGGTTGTCTCGGGTTGTTGTTTCGTCTGTTTATTGAACAAAAAGCACTCGCTCACTCCGCTCCGATGGCAGGTCGCAGCGTTAATAAATCGCTCCATCCATCCGCTTTCTAGGGCCGCTGATTTACAAATATGATCATCACCCTCTCTCTCCCACCGAAACGGGTATTTGCGAGAATTTCTAGGGGACTTTTTCATCGATTTTATTTCGTTTACTTTCTTGTTGTTGTTGTTTTGTTGTTTTTGTTTTATTGTTATTGTTGTTGTTGTTGTGGTTGTTCTAGTTGGTGGCGTTGGTGGTAGTGGTGGTAAGTGATTTTATTAGTTTAGTTAAGCATCATCATTCCTCGTCATTCCTCGTCCTGGTGTGTTCCTCGTACTTTCGGCATTTCGTTTTATTATTGTTTGTATATTTTCTTATAATATATGTACATAATAATGTTCTTTATTTATCTTTGTCGCCTTAGTGATTAGCGAGACCAGGCTAGATTGGCGTCAAGTCTTTTGACGAACCCTTCTCCTCACTTGCCGTTGCAGTAAGCCGGCGGCTGTCGACTATAATAAACCCCTCAAGAATGGACGAGGCGGCGGCCTGAGTCTAGACCCACCACCCACGCCCACCCCCTTGTTGTTGTTGTTTTGTTGATGTTGTTGTTATTATTGTTGTTGTTGTTGCTGTTGTTGGATGTTGCTGTTGTTGTTATTGTTGATGATGTTGTTGTTGTTGTTGGTCGGCAACACTCTTCAGAGTCAAAATACATATTTTTGCATCAAACTGTTTCGTCATCAGGCGGGCCGAATCTGATCAGAAGAGATCCCGTCCCCATAAGCAACAATGGCGGCGGTTTTTCTCCGGGTATGTTCATTTCACCGTTCAGCCAAGACCAAGGCCGCTCTATTCCATCTCCATCTCCTGTGTCGCATTGAATGCCCACCCACAGCTTCTATTTACAATGCGAATGGGGTCGATGAGTAAATACGTCACGTCGTTGTGAGGTGTACAACCAGGTAAAAAAAAGCTCTCAATTTTTTTTGCTTGGGGGTCGTCGTGTAAGTGGCAACTGGATTTTGGACAAAATTTGCCGGCGAAATTCAGCCGAATTCATCCGAGATCGATGTGTTTTGGTAGAAGGAAGAGACATCAGTATCAACAGTGACGGTGAAATAAGTACTGTGACAACACGGTAGGATTTAATTAATCATCGAAGGCTGCGCATTGATATCAAGAGGATGAATAATAGATCATGAATGCCACAAATACATCTCTCTCCATTATCTCGTTCACTTGTGGTGGTGAGCTTGCTTTTATGTGTTTGTTGACAAGCCTACTAATTGACGAGCCACAACAGCCCACCGGGTCCCCTGTGTTCATCCTTCAAATGCCCTAAGATCATTCAATCCCATAACGGCCCACTGATCAAACCCCCGCCCCGCCCCCCGAGGAAAATATGAATATATTTTTTTTGTAATTTGCGTCGCACGGCATTTGGTTCGCCCCTTCCGAAAGGGCAACACCCACAGCCAAATGAACAGTCTATCAGTTAACCTCTACGTTGCATTTTACCGGGTGGTACATCCTTCACAAATTATTAACGTAATCGCCCACCAACCGCCAGACCCACGAAAAGCACTTGACATACATGACGGCTCACCAACGTAACCGTACCAATAATAATCAGCATGATCAATGACCAATCAATCTCTCTCTCACTAGGTGACTCAGACACCAGCGCATACAGATTCGTCGATATCCTATTTTGAGCTACGAACTGCAAAAACGATCGTTCAATTGTTCTCTTGCAGCCTAAACTCGGGAACAGTGCAACCTAACTGGCGTTGAGTTGCTGAGCTGTACGCGAAAACGCAAAGCTAGCTAGCTATTATATTATTAATATATATATGTATATATATATATATATATATATATATATATATATATATATATATATATATATATATATATATATATATATATATATATATATATAGTATTGATCATAATGGTCTTTCTTTTTCTCATGATATGGGTATATATGTAACATCACGGTGGCAACCTAGTTTGAGCCCATAGCCTTCTTGATTTGTACAGTGGAACGCTTTGTCGTATTTTTACCGTAGACACTACCTGCTCCTGCATCTCAGCGTAAAGACAACGGTGTTTTGTCATTTCTATCGAGAAGCCAGCTCGAGCAGAAGTAGCAGCAGCAGGCGGCTGATTATGACAACGTACGAATAAACAACGAAACGAGGTCGGTTATTAAGAAGCAAGCAATTACATTCGAAACAACACAGGTGCCACGCTGTCCCAAGTCACTTTGAAGAAGGCTTTGAACGCAGACTAAAGTTACGTAAACACAACAGCATAATCCGTTCTTACCATGAAATTTGTGTTGTACGATCGTTTTAAAAATAGCAAAGCATCATATTTTGAAACAATGTATACCACTCTTACATGCGACGACGCGAGAATTTAGCACTTCGTGAATCTTGGGGCTGACGGGTAATTGCGTCAACTAAGTTGAGGTGTGTGTATGTGTGTCTCTCTCTTTCTCTCTCTCTCTCTCTGTGTCTGTGTATAAGTGGGCAAATGAGACCCAGTGTCAAGCGGGATAGAAACTCGGGTTGTCTCTCAGTGTTGGGTCGGCCCAACGGGTCCATCGTGTCTGCCACCTTGCCCTCGATTTCCCATCCCGCCACGGGGTGGCCTTCGGTCGCCACCAGTGCTGTACTCTCGACGACCACCGCTTCCACCGCCGTTAGTCATTGGGGGCCGGCCGACAACAGATGGTCCACCTGGCCCACGGGAGCCTTTGCCACCGGCGCGTGGCTTCTTCTGTTCAATGTTAAGCATAACTGGAGCCTTACCTGGAAGCGTGAACGACTGCGTTTTGTTAGTTTCGCTCAACAGCTTTCGGACAGGCTCAGGCGAATCGAACAGAACGAAACCGAAGTTTGGCAGTGACGTCTTTCCGCCCGGTAGGCCTCCCGAGGTGTTGTTCTTCGAATTCTGAAGCCGGAATCCAATGACGTTGCCGAATTGTTTGAACAAATCTTGCAGGTCCTGTTCCGTAGCTGTCGTTGGGATGTTGCCGACGAAGAGCTGCTGATTATCCGGCACGTTGTAGATGTTCTTCGGGTCGGTACCGCCGCCGGCCGTAAGCGCCGTAGCCGACAACGGTTGAGTCGGTTGAGTTCCCTCCTCGCGGACTGATGAAACCCCGACCTCCTTCTTCAATGCAGCCCCACCGGTCATTCCGTTCGTTCGTTGTCCTGCAGAGCCACCGCCGGGGCCTTGCTGTCGATTGTGGTGCTGCGTCCTCTGTGGCATCCCGCCACCCGAGACGACGCCGGATTGGGGTGACGATCCCCCGAACGTGTTATTTTGCTGATTGCTACTTCCAGTAGTACTACTGCTACCAGGTGGCCCGAACGCAGGCTGTTGATGTTGACCAGTGATGACGGGTGCGGGATCGGCGGCAGGCTATTTCCGTACGAACACAAGGCAAAACTTTCGTTAGGTTTTTGTTGTTATTGTTTTTTTTGTTTATTTTGGTAGATTTCAACCCAAACACTGGGCTAGTGCACATATCTCGACGTGTCGACTTCCGAATGATTTCATTGGCGTCAATAAAAGGACAAAAATGTCAAAAAGGTGGCCTATTGTGGAGGAGGGCGAGTCAGCTACTGCAAACGTTTCATATCGTTATAGGTTACAAGAAAACCCGAAAGAAAAAAGGATCACAAGTAGGGAGAAACATAAGCAATTTTGCACTGAATTAAAATGCGACAAAAGTCCCGAATCATGACTATTTCTTGTGCCTTCATACGGCTGAGTGACTGATTGGCTCGTGGAATAATAATAATAATAATATGAAATGATCATGATAATTAGCTAGATGTTTACGGACCTTGACTTGTACCATTTGGCTCCAACTACGCTGAGCCGTGCTGGCCACGGGAGCAGCTGGCGGGGGAACGGCCGCTGGGGTAGCGGTTGGTAGGGTGCCATCGGGCACCAGCATCATAACTGACGACGATGATGTCGTTGTTGCTGCTGCTGCCGCCGCCGCTGCTCCGACACCAGCAGCGCTCTCGGGTGGATTTCCTGTTGCGGCAGCGGCTACTGACGACTGAGAGCTCTGCCCGGTGGTAGTTGCTGGCTGTGCTGTTGGTTGCTGTTTCGTCGGTGCCATCTGCTGATGTCCTTGCTGACCATCCCACTGATTGTTGTTGTTGTTGTTGTTGGTCGTGGTTAGCGAATCCTCTCTCGAGTCGTCCTTACGCTGAACTTGTTCGGGGGATGACTGACTATGATATACCTTGTCTGATGATGGGGCGCTGACACTTGACACTGAAGTTTCGGGCGTGCCGTTCATAGGCGAACGATGACCATGATGTCCGTGATCGCCACCCCCATTGGCCAGGGCAGTGCCAAGGTGGTGCTGATTGGCTGAGGTGGACGATGATGTCGCCTCGTTGGCGTTCAGGTCATCCTCATCCGCAGTGTCCTCCGTGTAAATCTCATCCTGGTAGCGAAAGATGTCATTTCGAACGTAGTACTTCCGAGCCGAGAGGGGTACAAGGACGAACGTCTGCAGGAAGCGACGCATCGGGCTACCCTGCAAGGTGGCGAATTTGAAAGGTGGCGTAACAACAAGACCAATTATAATACGAAACGTACATATTCCCCTTTGGTTAATAGAGGTGTTTTTGAAATTGAAAAATAAGAATTATAATAATAATAATAGTAATCATTCTCAGTCAATTCGCACACTCATACATTGACACACGCATACTCCTATGACGGCATGATGGTACGGCTACTAAGCCGCCAACGTATTAAGCACTTACCCGGTTGGAAAGCTCGCCGGCGACCTGAACCACTACCGACTTGTTCGTTGATTCCTGAGCGTCGACATAAGCAATTTTAGCGTAACAGTCGTGGAAATTAAGCGCCAGAATGGTTCGATGGATTTCCTGTTGACCCCGAACGCCCGTCGCTGCACCTGGGCCGCACGACGAATCGAGGCCCCCATGGATGAAATCACTCTCGTCATTGTAGAACCTTAATTAAGAACGTCAATAGTACAAAATAAATTCCAATTGCATATGGTGATTCTTCAAAACTAAATGAAGTAAAATATAGGATTGATATTCAATGTTCCCTTATACCAGTCGAGTTTTTAATTGTTATGAGTAATTTTCCGCTGTAATCCTTGACCACTCGATTGAATTGTAAGTAGTAGGGACTGCCAACGGATGGTCACTTGTGACCACCGCAAAGGCCGAACTACAAAGTCTTTGTTCGTCTTAGTGATTAAAAGTATCCGAAACACATTTTATAATTATCTATTATCGAAATTGGTGGTGACAGTCTCCGCACCCATTCTGATCGTTCTTCCATTGCTATCATCACTGCCCATGTCCACTTTGTACAAACTGCCACCTCACAATCATTTCAAATGACTATTAACAAAGCTTCAGATCAGACACGTTTTCGCTGCAAAATGCAAACTGAAACATTTCATCTCCCGCCTATTAACCTCCTCAACTAGCGTTGTCGAAGTGAAGCAATCCTCATAAGAGCTCATAAATATAGCCGAACCTGTGAAGATGCACGGGAGATTCGTGTAGTATGGTATAGTACTGACGGACGAACTCCCGAGCGACCCGGGTGGCATTTGGGGCGCTCTCCTGTGCACCGCCCCCGGCCTGAACACCCTGGCCTTGTGCCTGCACCTGTCCTGCTTGCTGCTGCTGTTGCGAAGTGGCAGTCATTGCGGGCGTCGGCGTCGCTGGTTGTTGCGCTACAACGCTGCCTCCGTCCATCACCATAACGGCAATAAGCACAATCAGCTAGCAAGAGATATTTAGGATACGGACTGGACTCTATCAGACACAGATGGACCTGAAAAATAATAAGGCGCAACATAGAGAAGAACAACGTTTGGCCAAATTTTCGTATTAGCATGAAAATGAAGGGAATATAATTGCATTAGGCATGCCTCTTCGGAGAATATACGAACCCGAAAGATTACCAGATCTAGAAGTAGAGAGCCATAAATTCATTTGAACAGCAAGGGCAATTTTTTTTGAGACAGGATTGCATTTTTTCGAAAACAAAAAGAGGACAACGTTGAACGAGACCGCTTCATATCTGGGCAATTAATTATTGACTTCAGAACTAAATGTGACAACGCGACTGGTCAGATTCGAGTATCTGCCAAGCGCTTGGCGGAGTTTCGAAATGAACCCGTGGACTCGCGAAATAATTCTGTTAGGAAAGTGTACATAGTATAATAAGGAGAATTTTTTTAATACCAATTCGGCGTTAGCTAACCGCGGCAACTATACTTAGCGAGTATAGTTGCTAGCTTATAACAATATTGGAATTGAGTTCCATCTCACTATATCGCACTGTATTCAAATGTCTTTATCAGTAACCCACTCGGGTATCGAAATGTGACCCTCTTAACTAAATTCGTTCAGTCCAAACTGGAATAATAAGAAACATTACAGTCAGCTGCCGCTTTTTTTTCGAGAGAGAGAGAGCAAAAAAGCAACCAGCGCGCCAGTTAAATTTATGATACCTTGGAATACACCGCAGCGGGCAAACGGGCGCATTAGACGTGTTCCAGCACTGCCGCAACCACTCACAGCGGAAACGATGCCTGCTCAAGTTATCCACTGGGATAAACTTCGGTGGAACTTGATTATTCTATGTTCCTTCCCGGGCAACGCACGCCCGACCGGATGGCGTCAACAGGAATCAGATCAAGGTGAGCGTCATTTTGTAATCAAACAAGCTTATGCAAGGCGTTGGATGGCCAATTGCGTAACGCGTTCAGTGTCTCGATCAATAGAGATGCCCCGTTTGGCCGAAGCGAGCCGTAGCGAGAATTTGCGCACTGATGCCCTCTAGGAATCATCGATCTGATCGACGCATAGAAACTGCGGCGCATGTTTCTCAAGGATTCAATAGAAAATATAAGCATTCGTCCCTCTGACGAATCATCATCATTGCTGGATTAACAAAGATTTCATGACCGAGTGCTTGACGTCGCCTCCATGTTCGATAGACAACGCCGTCAGTGGGGGGAGAGCAATTGAAGAACATGCCCCTCGGGTAAACGTCTCCCAACGCACTCGGGAGAGTTTTTGATCAGCAACATCGGAAACCACAAAAATCGATGGCCACAACCGCGCAATAACCAGTGGCCGTGTATACGATGATGATAATAGAAATAATAATAATGATAATAACAACAACCAGAGCCAATTGTATAAAGGCGTCACTGTGGAAATCACCACCACCAGCACCAGGAGTGCAAGCCCACAATGGGCATGTGCATTACACGATGTCGACAAGAAGCTATCAACTTTCAAACTGCTGCACTCATAGCGGATGATTGAGGCGGAGCTGCAGCGCAACCAAATTATAACGTTGATATAGCAGAACGCTCTATCAGTGGAGTTTTTTTCGAGCACTTTGCTAACGATGATTTCATGGGATGGGCGGCCTCGACTGGCGCGTGGTACTCGATCTGCACGTTACCCCATGTACGGAACAATGGTAGATACTCAAATGCACGCCAAATAGCCCCAACGTCATTGGACAACTTGGCCCAAAGTAGCCAAGTGTTTGGACACTTGCTAAAATGTACATACATACATATAAATACATATAATATATATATACACATATACATATCTATATATCTACATATATACACAGCACACATGGGGTAATTTGTGCGAACGGCAGCACAACTATAATTAACAATACTAATAAGATTAGCAGTGCACATTAGCATTGGAACTCCACTGCGTGGGTGCCTCACAACATCGGAACATCGTTGATGAACATTATTATTATTATTATAACGTTATAATCCCTGTCCCGCAGGGATCTCGTCTTTCGATCAACAACGAAATAACAACTACGCCACCATTCGTCCTGGACGATATAAATATCGCCCCTGCACACCGAGGCAATCGTCCTTCTCGACAAGCTTCGCCAGTATATCCCGTCGTGTTTGTAGGCGTCGCCGACCGGCGTGCGGCCCCCGTACATGTCCTCAAGGAACATTTTCACCACTGTCACTTATATTTGTTAGGCCTATGGAACCACACACTTTGCTTCTCCCCTGCGCACTGGCGAAATTTCAACGGAAGACGCCCAAAAAGCGATTTCCACCCCGGCGGCGAACCTTGCCAAGGTGATTGCGTTCGGGAAGAGGCAGATCGGCAATATTTGTAGGTGGAAAATTGGTAAAAATTAGAAAAAAGCTCGTAACTCACGCTTAGCCGGTGTGAATGAGGATCGCTCCGTGTGTCGATAATGATCTATGCTGTTCGCCTGTATGAAGCCAGTCACCGTCGCACAAAGCGGCTCCGTCACACCGCCGACCAACCAGCCAACCAACGAACGGTCAGCGAGTCTCCTGCCATCGAGAGCGCCCTCTATGATTTAAAAATCACGCGGGCAAATGCCGTTTTGCCGGACGGCGAGATTGCATTTGACGTGGTGTCTCAATAGAGCTGCCTGTACGTAAAATGGGCGCCAAAAAACAAAAAACGAAAAAAAAAAAATAGTCTTCGTACGGAAAACGGCGTCCCACGCAATTTGCCCGTATATGCCGCATACGTTCATCGTTACATTGAACGGTGGGCCATCAACTCATAATTACGACGGTGACAATAAACGAATTGCGAATATTGACTTAACGGGCAGATATCGTTGTTCGGCCTCGCAAGTTACACATTTGTGATTTGACGATTTCCACAGAGATCAGCAGCGGCCGAGCTTCAGTGGTATGATGTTCTTGATGTTATAGAAAATGTATTGTAAGGTCTATTGTGTCGTAGTAGCCTTAGTATATATCGTTATTATATAATGGTTATTGTATTGTCGATTCGTTTGTCACAATCGTAGTTCAGTAGATGAATGAATTGGATGTCCTGATTGGGCGTTATCTCGCGTAGAGCACCGATCGGAGGACGCTTGTACTCGCCCATAGAACATCATAATGTATTGTTATATATGTTAAACATGGGAAAAAAAGGACATTCGGTATTTATTGTCCAAAAGAAAAGAAAGACAAAGCCACAACAAATATACACCACGTTTCTTGGTACTGTAGATGTTCAAAAAAAATCAATTATATTGCCTATTATCGGTAAGCATAATTAGTAAAGGCTACCACTTGCGAGTTCGAGTTCAAACTACGCAAAAGCTTGCTAGATGGATGCGTAAGTCTCCCAAGAGAGAACAGTACGTTTAATGAGAAGATGAAGCATTTTTTTTATTGCTGGGTTACCTTTGTCAGATTCCCTTAATGGGGAGACATCTGAGAAGGGCGAAGGTGTAACTGTGACAATGGAGTGATACCTCCGGTCCAAGAGCCCAGGTCCCTCCCCCCAGAAGCTATGCGTATGATTAATAATAATAATTATAATGATAATGATTTTGAGTCTGTGCATGTGAAATAATCGAACAAGTGTCACACATCTAATAAAGCAAGTACTGCACGATTGAGACTTACTTTATTCATATAAGACATAGTTAAATGAACAGATTACATGGGTTTATATTTCCTACAGCCCCTAAACAATAAACACAATACATATAACACCTACGCGAGCAAGTGTCCCACACAGCTATAATAAATCGAACACATTTACACGAATGTCACCAGAGCAGATTGAATAAAATTTATTTGCCGTTGTGATTTTTCCGATCTGGACGAGCCGCCCGAAGGCCGTTACCATTAAATTAATGTATTCAGTATTGAACAAAAACATTTCACACGGTCGTAACACAACTCAGAAGAAAACCCACTACAATTAACGGATGTCACGCAGAATACACGCTAAAGTAAAAATGAATAGTGTTATATATCTACGAAAGGAGGTCAGTAAATCGCGACATTTTAATTCGAACACACTATTTCGAACTACGATGTAAATTGGTTGATGAGTCATACATCCCGTCGTGATTGTTGTTGTTGTTAGTATTATTACTTAAAGGTTTTCAGGCTGACTCACAGCCAACATTTAACGTCCACGGTACAACTGCTTTTAGCATTGCTTCGTAACGCGGACCCCTAAATGTAAATGTGCAACGGTGGGGAATCGAACCCGTGCACCTACGTCCGTCTCATCCGATTGCAAGGTGCACACGAATGCATCACCACGCCACCTAAGGGCTCGACTAGTATTATACTACTTGACTGTTTCCAACTGGAGAAGATTTACGATGCATGAATGCGAAATTGACGACAAAGTGAGACCACATGTCCAACAGCCGCACTGGACATTTACATTTAAAGAAGGAGGAGGGGGTCCGTTTAAAGAATGGAGAAATGTCGAGACCAGTTATACCGTGAACTGAGTTTTGACGTTTAAGGCTGAGGACAGTCAACCCCGGAAAACATTTACATCCGACCGAGTTCTGTGGACTCCATCAATGATAAGCGATGAATAATTTATATGAACAGATTCGTAATTGATGATGACAACTCGATCTCACATTGAAAGGTTCAAAGGGCCTTCAGCGGTAAACTTCATCGGTAACCCCTCCTAGCCGCCGTACCGTCAGAGACGCAATGATGTCCACCAGAGAAGAGATTGCAGCAATCTCTCTCCGAACGACAGATGATGGAAACTCTTCCAACCTATTACCGGTACCAGCTATTTACAGATAATTAGGAACGTGCACGAAGTCGAACTCTGCAAAACGGCTGGAAAAGTGGATCAATTTCTAGAAAATGCTGTTTTTCATAGAGAAACGAGGTGCTACTTTGTGGATGAAGACTCAACTTTTGTCTGAGTGTTGGCAACGAAAATTATTCAGTCACGGATACGGCATAGTCTTGATGACGCTTAATTTTACGTAATGATTCATGAAACGCTGGAGCTAAAAGGAGGAGTGTGTCACATCGTCTTTCGACTTTTTAAACCGTGATCATTGTAAAAGTGTATGTTACCAACATTATTGTTTGCAATAAACATGTTCTGATAAGGTGATTTATATTGAAAATTGTTTATGTTGTAATAATAAAGAATAAAAAATAATGACATTTTCTTACATAATTGTCATTATTCTTTATTCGAGTTGCAATCTCTCTCTCTCTCTAGATATCTCTGGTTGATCGTCCGTTGCTGTATAGCTGAAGCTGGTCTTAGAAGTAACACCACCGATTCTATTTGTTGCGCCAGGACCGAGCCATATGGATGTGATTGTTTGCCGTACGTTCAATGATGACGTTGTCACTCTTACAGGCGGATAACGTCCTGAGCAGCCCAGTCAATCTACGACTGATCCTAGGTCCTAGTGTCATCTTACCTAGGTTGACTCCCCCGGGGGTCACTCTTCAGGTCATATGAACAAGTATGAAAAAAGGTCCTCCAGTATAAAAGTTCATAAAAGTTCACGATCGAGGCTCAAGAGGAGGAGCACCGCTTAAAGCATCCCATTTGACTGACACGTAGGCATATGAGGTTATGTTTTTATTGGTTTCTTTAAGGACGTGCAGTAATTTTTACAACGCTTTTAGGTTGTTCACGTTTTTTGGGTTCACACCAGGTCGGGCGGGGACAACTCGCAACCTGCCGTCGTCGGTCGTAGTCAACGGACTGGACCATCTTCGAGTGATGTAGGCTGTTGATGTATCATATTGTCCAGAGCGGAACTACAAGGAGACACGAAGCATCGTCATGACCGTTTCGTAAAACGTGTCGAAACCCTCCGTAGAGAACGCGAAAAACGTGCTATACCGATTGCGGTACAAATGTCAACGGGGTGTCGAGTTTAGTATACTATGTGCTTCTCTTCCGCGAAATTCAATTTACTACAATATACATACATATTTACTTCACACTTACTTTGAACGTTCGTTTACGCTGCAGGTTCTTGTGTAGTTTTTTTTATAGTGTTTACCCTTTTATAGCCAGGCCGATAATCTGCAATCGCAATTACGGGCGATTCGGCCATGGCATAGGGGCTTAAGGACCGGCCTAGATTAGTGATGTTTCGGCCGGAATGATTATTATTATAAAAAGTTAATGCTCATTAAGAGCTGTTCGAGCAGCACTAACCCAGCAGTTTTTTTTTCCAGCTTACGGTTGAACGGCCAGCGTGCGATATACCGATGAAGAATGCCATGGATATGTTCCTTTGCCTATATTGAATGAAGAATCCACATGTCCCCATCGTGCGCTCCCGCTCGTGTTTGTCCCGCGAAACACAACAATTTTATGGCGCATGTTACCGCCAATTGGTTCGGGGAGGATAAAACTCCTGTGCACACGTCCGTTTCAGAAACAGGCCGTAAACTTTTCAATAAAAATCCGCGCCTGCCCACAAACGCCAAAATCGAAGCGGGTTCGTTCCATCAGGACAATGGTCCTCGAACCCGCTCGGCTTCAACCCGCTGGATTTCTCTAGCTGGGACATTTTTTTAAGTTCAAGATGCGATGCAAAGCTTACATCACCTGAAAAATCCCTTGAGGGTCGCTATTCGAAACGATTGGGTGAAAAATCCCAAAAAAAACCGTACCGAACTCATCACCACTGCGGCCTTCGATCACTTCGAGCTTAAGCATTGTAAAATTGCAGCTCCTTTAATAAACCAATAAAACCTTTACCTTTACCCATTGTTAAAGTCAATATTATTCAATTAGCCCATTAACGTCTGGTAACAATTATTACACACCATTCGTCAGCCTACTGATGTCTACTAGCCGGTCCCTGCAAGTCTCTGTGGCCGAAGTATTATAAAAACAGTCACAGGTACCTACCACAAGTTATAGGTTCGAGGATTTTTAACCCGGCAAAATCCGGCGCTATCACAGCGAATACCTAAGATGTGAAGCTGTGGTGTCTTCTTGAAGATTTTATCAACCTCTTAAAAAACATAACCTCTTTAAAAAAAAACTCAACCTCTTAAAAAATACAAAAAAAAACATATTCATTATATTATATCATTATATGATTATCTCATTGGATATGTTCAATAATATTCGTCGTCCCAAGTTATATTTATTTTGTAATTATGGAAAGATCGACGTGTATCTGTGTTTCTAGCATTTTCGTCTACGCACCCTGTATGACTGATTATGTCATTGTTATTCTCCATAACACTCTATGCTATGGTATCACCCTCGTGTCCACCAAACGGTCAACGGGCAATACCACTCCGTATGGTTAATCGACGCTTCAGATGTATCTATGTATTTTGTAAATAATGCCATGGTCATGTTCATAGTCGAACTCCCTCCCCCCAATAGTGTACTCGAAGTATTTGATCCCCTTCGCACACCACCCGTTGATCGATTCTTATGATCGACGCATATACTGGGTAATAAGTGTAAGCGTACTTTATTTACAGGATCAGTCACGAATGAAATATACGTTCATACATGTTTTTTATTCACGTAGGAAAGAGGATAATAAACATAGGCGACAAATAAAAAAAACGAAAAGAAAACAAATACAATAATCCTATTTAGGGTATGATGAGACAGCAATTAGTGATTCAGGGTAAATGCACTTCCGTCGACTCACGTTGTCAGTAATTAGAATGAGGAAAATTAGCAAAGTCATTACGACGAGGACATTGATTCGGTGCACGATCTATGTACAATGTTTACGACACCTCAAGGATTTCTGAACTGGCCACATAGTGCATTTCTGAGAATGTCAACAATCGAACACTCGTACAATGCCCAAGAATCTCGTCTAGCTACGACGATTGTGATTAGAACAACCGCTTTTTGTACAGATCACACAACGAAAGGCGATCAAGGACAAGGAACTGTGAGAAAATATCCTCGAAATGTGGATTAAGCAACAAGACCTCATTGTGTCTATATAAATCCTTATATATATATATATATGCAATGGTGTTGACTTCTTTAATTATTATTATTATGCTAGTAGCTATGGTGAGGAGTGCAGGGGACTTGAAATACGGGAGAATCGACGGGATGAGGAACTCGTGCAGAAGCCGAGCTTTGCTGAGTAGATATACGCTCCTTAAGTTGTTCAAACGACGGCGTCAGATTGTGATTTCCCTGCAAGACAGATCCAAATAGAGAATGATAATAGTTGAATCAATACACTAGTTAGTCACGAATATGAATATAACCATATATTAACGATATCGACTTGGAAAAAGGTGGATGAAGACGCGCGGAAAATTTGAATCACACCCAGAGAGCAGTTCCTTAGACTATCAGGCTGTCACAAACGATACACATTTCTCAAGACACTTCCCAGGTCCGGTCCCTTGGGAAGATCTCCGCTCCGCGCCGGCGTTTCGACTCCGCTGTTCTATGGCGGATAGTATATCATGGTCGGATAGAATAAACAATGCTTCCTCTTGGGTGAGAAAAGCGATCTTGGATGAGAAACCTATGTGTATGCCCTCGAATGTCGTCCTAACGAGTCATCGATAAGGCCTAGGTTAAGGGGGTAAGGTTATTCATCTAATAAACCGTTTGACATAACCACCGTAGTCCGATACGATTGGAAATTTTTTTTAATATTGTTTCGGCCACGACCCGACTCAAGCAAGACGTTCAGCCAAATGGGATGTTCATTTCAGGATCTTCTCATATTTACGTCAGATTCGAACGTTACATAGTATTCCGAGTCGTAATTAGCAACTGAGTACAGCGTCTTAAGCGTTGTACGTGTCCCAAAGCATATATAATGAAACTGTTCCAGGTTTTGCGGATTAGATTACGATATGAGAAGCTGTGGTAACAGAAAATAGATACTAGTAAGTATGGACCAAAGTAGACTAGACTACACTACTAGAATGAGCAGCTTTATGTCATCCTTACCGATTATCGCAAATCCACCTCATTCCATGGGTACAAATGGCTTAAAATGAAATGGGAGCCTCTTCCAAGTCTATCTCTTGGAAGGCTAATTATTATTATTATTACTATGATTATTAACGAGAAAGCGTGATGGACATCTCTTGCGGGATCTGATACCACTGCAAAATATTCAGATCAAAATTTCTGCCTAGTGTATGAATCAAAGTAGCATTGATTCGTCTGCAGTCTCTCACCGTGCACATGGTCTGCAAAGCCTTCATCAGCATGTCGAGTCTGCTGGCGGCCAATTTATGAAATGAATGCCACACAAGCCGAAGTAGATGCCTGCACAATCGTTGAAGAGCATTAGAAAAGTGTTAGTATATTGCCATATTGATTGAAGTACACAGAGCCACGTCCTATAATAATAATAATAATAATAATAATAATAATTAATAATAATTAATAATGTAAACCAACCGTTTTACCAATACGCTAATTTATATTTCTGCCATAAGTGAAAAGTGAATTCAACGTCAATCACTCTGCTAATATAAATCCTTGGCTTCAATAACGCTGTCCTCATAAATCCCACGAGTTCAATCGTCAGATGAGACTGATTAACTAAGTCTCTCAGTGTCATTTGATCCGATCTATGGATCATAAGCCTTTTTCAGTATATCATACACAAGCATACACAGATACACACATATGTACCAAGAAATCTTCCAGCATTCTGCGATTCTGCTAGGTATAGTGCTAAACCGTCCTGTAACCCTACATTAAAACTTCCCATGTGACTGGGAAGATAAACCTCATACGCTGGTGAGGTTTATTATCTATTAACTTTCTCATACAAGTGTTAACTGTCTTAATAAAAAAATCCAAACTATGCCCTTGACCGGTGTAACTACATTCTAAACTGTTTGCAGTCAAGGGTTAAATTCGCCCATCATTAAGTGAGTTACTGTGATCGCAGCGCAGACTCTCAGCACAGGGGTAAGGTGACCAGGCTGATGTGGGGGCGAGCAGGTCATTAACAAGTTTCACTAAGGAAGTACGCTTCTGTTACCCCTTTTTCTTGGTTTCTAAAAAAACCGAGCATGACTCCCAGTAAGAAAGGTACTGCGGCCTATGTATAATGACGGGATAACGGACAAACTCGGTCAAATTCAACCAGTAAAAACTGCGAATATAACAAATGCGACATCGTCAAAGGTGGCCCCATGAGAGCCCCATTGAAAATATTAAAGCCCGCGTAAAAAAACAGGTCATGTTATGGAGATGCTTTTTTTGCATAACTGGGAACCAGCTAGAGCAGAACTCGCATCTTTCGGCGTCGACGAATCTGAGAGGATCTAATTATATTATCAATTATCAATTTAGCAATATAATTTGATTATAATAATAATAATCTAAAGGCTCTCTCGCGAAGATTCCGCCAAATATTTGCTGAAGAAACATCTTACGAGGCCAGAAAATAAAGACAAAGAACAATGCACAGCTTCATATAAGGACGCAATGTCACCTTCTGAGAATTTCTGATCGAACGCGTGCGGACATAAATATGAGTTCTGTTGTGATCGTTCAACCAGCACCGACATATGCTTGGCTTTACTGCAGGCCTGTAGGTCAAAGCTCACCTGATATGACTGACATACACTTTTAGCGTACTACTCCGAAGAGAGTATTATAACGGGACCTCTTACGAACCTGAGGACATTCTCACGTGCTAACGCCGTGAGGAAGAACTCGTCAAAAATCACCGTACAGAAATCTTCATGGGCGAACTCTTCAGTTAGATAGCAAACCAGGTGGCCGACGAGTGTGTGCAAGAAGACATCCGAATAGGCTGGCCCCTAAAAACAAAAGCGGAAATATCCATGAAGAAACGTTGTCATGGCTAATGTACCTTAGTTTTCAGTTTCAGTTTCAAAATCAAGCTTATTGTCGGAACTGCAATATACATACACTTTAGATCTCGATAAAAAAGTAAAAAAAATAAAAGGGTTCTTTTTTTGCACCTCAGTTCACATCCTACAGTATTCCTATAGTCAGACGCTCAAACCAAATAAGATCACTGAACCATTTGATGAAATTGAGTGTAGATAATAACAACAACAACGACCGAACTCTCGCCACAGCGACTGGCGAAAGCACGTTGTAACATATTTATAAACCACCACACTGTTTGTAAAATAGGTATATTATAATATTACACAACTCGTGTGAATAAAAAGAGATATATAGTCAGACGCTATTTGTATTCTTAGTTATGGGTCCGTGACAAAAGATACAGAAGTTCAGAAAGCCAGTGGGTTTTAGGTAAAGGTAAACATTTCATTCGTCTAGTATTAAAGGGACTGCAGTAATTTTTACATTGCTTAACTTGTCTTTTATATAGTCGAGTTATAGCGTCTCTTTATAGTTCGAGAGTGATTTGGTGATACCGGATCGTTCGGGACGACTCGAACCGTTTCAAAATTTCCATCGCTGACAGTGAAGCACGCAACAGGTCGTGTTGCGGCTGACGAGTGTCTACCAAGAGGCATTCAGGCACAGAGACGCGCCACCGCTGCTAGTAAAACAGCAAGCAGTGCCTGATAAAAAAAAAAGACGACACTGTCTTTCTGAACGTCAAATGTAGTAGTGTTTGCTTGTAATGGTCTCGGGACGAGTTGCGTCGATTCTTCTTGTGAACGATGTGACATGACTGTATGATGTGGTGACATATAGGAGAAGTTTAGCATTGTAAAAACTGCAGTTCCTTTAATAAACCACTAGTAAAAGCTTTAACCTGGCGAAAAAATAAATTAGCCAAATGTAGTCTGGCATTTGTCTGATTGCACGTTTGATCTTACCTCACCGGAGAGTACTCCGAGAACACGCATGAGCCCTGTTCGATCGCGTGTCCTAACGGTGTGCAGCGTGTAGTAACAGGCGAGGATACACGCCACGCCGCTTTCATTAACGTACGCCTTGAATTCGAAATTAGAACGTAAGATTTAGTGACGGAAAGATACCATTGATCTATGTAATTCTGACCACAGCTTTACTCCACAATGAATCGTTGGCACAGGACATTAATTTGAACGCCAAACGAATTGCGCACGTTGTATACAGTGAGTGTTTTTGACCGAAATCCCTTGCAGGCCAAGTTTCAAACATGCAGTTTTTCGTTGTGGACAGTGAAAGAGGTTTTCCAGAGGACGCTTTTTCGTTTTGGCGGGGTCAAGATGGCGGAGGACCAGGACGTCTCCATTAGGAGGTGTTTTACAGGTCGATCCTGATGGCGTAGCGCATTCGTGTGCGCCTTACAAGCGGACGAGCCATGAAGCTGGGCGGGTTCGATCCCCACCCGGTGCTCATTTGCACCTCGGGGTCCGTCTTACGAAGCAATGCAAAAAGCAATTCCGTAGACGATGACTGCTTAATGCTGACAGTGAAATCCTCGAAAATATTTCGTGCTGAGTTTTACAGACGAAACAACCGGATGTAGACAAATATGTGAAATACTTCATCGGGAGAATTCACTATGAGTAAAGCTTAGCTGTTCAGGAGGTACGATCTTCCTCGAAAATCCATCAAAGTCCACCGTTGTTCTGCTATGGAGGCTGTCCGATGTAAACACCTGTGCTTTAGCTGTAGCTCTACATTCACAATTTGCAAAATATCGTCAAAATAAACCTCGTTGAAACGTAAGCTAGTACGAGAAGGACACTCGGCGATTCGGAGCAGCTGTTACAGCCCCTAATTGTCCTGTGAGACTCTTGAATCTCTCTCTTTCGAGCTATCGAAACGAGCTATCTTGTAAGCAGGCAAAACAAAACAAATATGTAAAAATTACACCCTAATTAACAAGCTAATTAGCTGTCCCGCCCGCTTGACTGACCTGGTAAGCGTCGGGCGGGGGCCCAGAATGTTCGATTGTTGTGATGGCTGTTTCGCGATCATCTTGAGGAAGACGTGAATTTAGCTGCCGCACTAAGTCGTCAACCATTAAGGACATCATCGATGGAAGAAATTTGGTTACCACCTAAGAATTGTCAAATACATACATATATATATATATTAGCTTATTAGACAAATTATATTGATAATTAATTATAAATAATTATGATAGTTAATAATAATAAAATATAATATTTCGCCTGTATACATATGTTGTATAGTGTGTGAAGCTCTCTATAATTGACGTTGCCGGTGTGATATATTCTATATATTCAGCTACACATCAATAATCATGTGTTATAGGAATTATCGACGTCTAAATGATTCACTCAAGTATTATTACTAATTAGTTAAATACAAAGTTAAATATACAATGTATATGAGCGTATACACATGTTGAAAAAAACGATAAACAATTTCGATAAAACGGAAATCTAACCTGAGGGTCCAGCTTTGGCTCTTTGAACTCCTGCTCACTCATGATTCTCCAGGCGTCGAGTCCTAATGAAAGCATTCTCATCAATAGAAGCAGTACGGTGTGATCCTATCAAACAGTTACATCGCAGAGATACAGAAAACGTAGTGAAGTTACGAACGGCCCTTCAAATCTTCTTGTTTGTGTCATTATTGTTCTTCAATTTGGGCCTATTGTTTTCTCGTAGAATGTATGAACTAATTATATTCGTATGAATTAATTATTCTCTCTCTCTCTCTCTCTCTCTCTCTCTCTCTGTTCATTATTTTCATTTCGTGAGCTGAGATCAGCATCAAATTATATACCCAGACTTCATAAGGTCATAAGGTAACACTGTGCATTTAGCGAGATCAGAAGAGGGTGCTCTGCTGCTATCAACTGTTCAACCCTGATGAAAAGCTGAACGCAGATCATTACAGAGGACAATTAAGCAAACGAAACCCGGTGAAATTGAAGGGAAAATGGCCGTCGAGGGGCACAGAAAGCGGGAAGTGGTATTGCAACGCTGCAAATGTTGTTTCGGCTACCCGCCGTAGTATCAACGATCTCGGCTGGGAAATTCTCTCACAAGCGCGGCGTATGCTTTGACATTGCTTCATCAGATTGCCACCTATTTAGAACCATGGCGCATTTCTTGAGGGCGAACCTCTTCAAGACAGAAGTAGGGGTCAGAAGTTGGCTGGATGGATGGGCCGTCTCTCCCATGACGAGATGTTTTCCGCCGCGAGAAACACCGGCTGTCTGATAGATAGACAAGACTATATCGATTAAGATCAGTTCATTCTTACAAAAAATATAGCAATTCGAAGTGAGGAAAAAAAACGATCACTACTTATCGGCCAGCCTAATTACTACAATCTAGCTGGTCAGTAAATACCCGTGGTAGGTTCTCGTTGTTGATTAGAAGATGGATGATTTTCAGAGCTGAGCTGACAAGGAAATTTGTGGCATGTGGGTCAGCCAAACTCATCGCGATGTCGCCCAACACCTGTAACAATCGAATTAAAAGAAGTTCGAGTTAAAATCTATTTTCTAATCATTCAATATCTACAAATTCGGGAGACGGTCATCAGTTGAGACAATAATGTACCCTTACGAGAATGAAACGTCATAACCTTTCAAGTGTATTTATAATTAATTTATAATTAATTATAGCGTAACCCATTAGAACGTGATATCTCTGGCTGAAGATTACATTTTACACATTTCACAGCTATAAACAAGCATCATCCATGTTCATGTAAAGCGTACACATGTAAATAACGCTACCATAGTTAAAGGTAGTGAGACAAAGTCGGCAAAGATATCAAACACAAAAAATATTGAACTAATGATCACTAATTATACTCAAGCTGCGCCTGTTTAATTTTACGGTGATCAGTGATCCAGCCTCTGGACTCAGAGTATACGAATCAGTAGGAAATGATACCACGTGAAATTATAGCTTGTCGGAGAACGCATTTATCTACAATTTTTTCCCTTTGTACTCGCGCTTGTCGTGAGTATACGTTTCGTTAATATCTTGTCCCGTGAATATTTTCACTAACAGGTGACGTTATTCTAGTTCAATTCGATGAGCACAGATGTCACTTTGTAACAGAAGAACTACAGCCGATCCATAATGTTAATCCACCAATTCGATACCTCCCTCTATCCTACGATGTCAAGCACGCTATTTCAGCCATCACGTGCCTAAACAACACTACGATGTTGTTTTTGCCAACAAAAAGAAACAAACACGCACACGCACGTATCAGCTGAACTGTGCGAAAACTTGACCCGTTTTACTGTCGTTTTATCATGGGTCATTCATCTCGATGTGGATATTATAGTGTGACGATATCTGACGCGTACCGTTGCGTTGACGAATGCTCTCGATCACTCTCTCAGCGAAGCCCCAGTCCCTGACCCGCTAACAAACCTAATTTTTACTGTTCAACCTAATTCATTTGTTCTTGGATGTGGATGAATGGTGCCCTGTCTACACGAGCTGACTGACCCCCTAGGCCTTTTGCTGCTTTTATCGTTGTCACCACTGTACCATTTACCAGGCACCTAGGTCAGTGTTACACAGTACCGTGTGATTAAATGATGAAGCATTGTTTATTCTGAAATAACTCGATGTGCAAAGGTCGTTTACACATGTGTCCTTTAATCGAACCTAACCAAACCTTGGTATACGTATAGCAGATTCACACGGTATTGTGCTGTACGTATACCAAGGTAGAACGTAGTGAAAATGGTCAAAACCGTCCACAGTGAAACGTGTACGTGTGGGGGGGGGGAGAGGTCAGTCAGCCCGTGTAAATAGGACGCATACGCATCTAAGAATAAACATGTTCATGAGGCTTGTTGTACGGACCAGGGACTTGGTAAGTGAGAAATTCAATCGAGTGCTTTCTCATACGTGATGACATCTGGCCGAAATTATTATTGCAATTTTTATTTATTGCAATCTAAACCTAACCGGTTCCGAGTTGGGCTAGTGGCAGCATGCTGTTCTAATGCATAGAATATGGTGAAGGACCGAAAATCGCAATACGAGTCACTATGTGTCGGTTGGTTACGAGTGCCCCACCACCCCACCCTCCTTCATCTATCGTCAGTCATCGCATCCGTTTTTTGAGATTTCGAATTGAAATCTGTCATATCTTTCTTTGACCGTATCTTTCTGACACTCGCGACAAAGCGCTCATCGTGTCCTGTCCGTGATGTGTCGTTTTATCAATTGTGTCAAAACTATCAATGAATAACAGTTGAGCTCGAGCTTAATTATTGACTGCAACTCAAAGCGAGGGCTTTGAGACACATGTCGAAGTACAAGTCACGCAATTTTGGGACCAACGAAGGTAGCAATGTTACGAAATAGATTTACTTGTTCATTGCCAGGCTTCACCCCATCGAGGAATCCCTGTAACTCGCGCGATCTTTTCGCGTCAATATTCCTTTCGCGAACGCACGCGTCCAAACACCAGGCAAACTTATGGCAGCTGTCAATTTGGGTTATGTCTTGAACCTGGAAACAATCAGTGGCAATTATTATGATGAAGACAAATTTCGATTAGCGGTTTATTAACATTCATTGTCAAAAGAAATATCGCTCACTAAATTCATGGGGCAAAATACGTACGCGTAATACTTTGTATGCTATTTGTATTTACTCAATTACATGAGGGGGGACCACCCGCTGAACATGTGAAATACGTACACATCTACAGTCTCCTTTATATATTCTTAATAGAATATCTAGAACAAGGAGGGCCCCCAGTTCCCCAGAGTCACTGAGCGTGCGCGCAAAGTAAAGATTGCATTGACCGTTTGGGTATCAGAGGAAAATATTTGCGCTAAAAATTCGGCTGCACGTGGTCTTCTCGTAGCGGGCAATAGATAACCTTTCTCCTAATATAGTATGATTGTAACTTATCTCATTTTAGTGATGCAACGAGGAATGGTATATTGTATATCCAAACGATACTCGAGTTCAACACAATATAAGGTCCTTAACATCATTTACAATGATCTTGAACATATTGGAAATTTGTAATTTCTCATTGGCCACCCATTGTCTTGCATCTAGTGCATAACGGCACGTGGGCTAGCAAGTCCTACGTCTCCTCCGCGAAGATGTCGCAGCCAACGCGATGAACGCGCCCTTCTTGTCATTTCAGATACAGCAAAATCAATAGGGTAGAGAATAATAATACTGAACCTATCTGCAAAACGTCTTCAACTAGCATGGCTGTGTTAATCGCTTGTGTATTGTATACTGTCTCGAGGTGGAGGGTCCACCATGAAGAAATATGAATATACTGCACTGTGCCACACCTCACATAGCAGAAGCGTAGCCACCTAAACGAGGTAAGACTCGAGTTGTTTATGTCCACTTATACTTACATCAGCGTCGTGCAGCGCCATCAGTAATTCCACACGGAGTGTACAGTAGTGTACATGTCTTGTTCGTACAAACAGTGTCCGTAGGGATTGCAGGACCATATCGTACAGAACTACATTACGACCCACCTGCCGGAGAATATCAGCGGAGAAAAAAGATTAAATATAAGAGACAGATTCAAGTTTTACTATTTTTTTGTTTTTCTCCATATGATGAAACCATCTACTTATGCCGCATTACTCTGTGTTTGTGTGTGCTATTATGCATTTGTCCTTTTGTTACCATTGTGACAAGCTGCTGGACAATCGGCTGTTGTCGTCTTTGCCTCGGAGTTGGCGCGTAGAAAGATATTCCAGCTTCGCCCATTTCCCAAAGAGCAGCCTCACGTTCCTAAGTGAAATAGAAAATCTAGCAATTACAAAGCGAGCCATTATCAAACGTCTTCACGCTGTCCCGTCAAAGAAGAACATTGGCACAGTGGCGACAAATTTACCTAACCACTATTACTTTGTTTTTAATTGAGAAAATAGGGGTACATTTTGATCCCGGGACCGACTGTGGAAATCATTTCTTCGGTAATCACTATTACTACTTGACATCAACCTGACGAGTATATAGTAGCTGCGAACCCGTATCCATAGATTTCAGGTATACAAACTCGAGTTGGGGGTCAAGCTTGAAAGTCCTTCGAATTTGCTATCGTTCGGTTCTCGGTCGGCTTATAGTGATTGCTGGCGCGCCCTCAAGACAATGTCACCAGATCATGCTGTGACGGAACGCACCTTCATGTATCTTTGGAACAATGGTAATACTTCGTCGGCAAACAAGCTTTGGTGCGAAAGCCAAATTTGTCGCTTGACACCGACATCCGCTTCTTGATAGAGTTGTTTATCCGCCACCAATTTTCGAAGATAGCGCTCATCGACATGCTCCAGGTTTTTCAAGATGGCCATGACAACAGGCCGTAAGGCGTCGACCTTCACGACAGGGAAGCTTTTCTGCAGCAACTCTTCTAGCTTCGCTGTGTTGCCGGCCTGAAAGATCCAAACAAAATAAAGGTATAATAAGCAAATTATTAATAAAACGTAATAATGTGCTGGCTCGATCTCAGTGACAACCAATGTATTACCACATTCCTATAAAAAAGCATCGAGATAAAAATTTATAATTATTATAGTTAGTGTCATTTTTATCCACCCTGAATTGTTGTGCCTTTTGAATGAATCAACGAACTCGATTAGTATAGTGACTCTCGCTTTCTATCTATCAGGCAGCTGGTAGAACCCGCGGCGAAAAGTCATCTCGTCATCGAAGACTGTCAATTTCCGACCTCTCCTTCGGTCTTGAAGCTCATCGGTCCCAGGCCGTGCGCCATGGATCTGAACGCAATGGTAATAGCTTGCCGAGCAAGCTATTACCAACTAATGGTCAAGACCGTTGCCAATTGATATTTCATTGCGATCAAGTGCCACCCACGTTCCTTCCCTTTGCACCTTTCCTAGTCAATTTTTCATTCCGACGCTCAGGCCAATGCTCGAGTTGGCTGAACTACATTTTCATTAAAAGGATCGAGAAAACCGTTATCATCCGTCGATAGCGGCCACCCGAGGTGTTTCTTGTCATCCAAATCTTAAAGTGCTGAAACCAGTTCTGAAACACTATCTCTGTTTCTCTCTCTTTCTCTTTGATAATACGGATACCCCTTTTACTTCACACACAAAACGCGCGGTCCCAGCTTAATTTTTTCCGGCACGAAATGTGGTGAAGGAGATTAATAGCGGATAGCACCGTTATTCGTCTCCTGTTGTTGGAGATTGCACGATTTATGGCTACCTAACCTGCACTACTGATTACCACATGAGTTTCACAGTTACTTAGTGCCTTTGGGTGCTTCCAGTATACGAACGCCATAGATAGAACCAGATGTTTCGCTTTAGGAACTGCTACTAATGCACCCAGATAAAATATAAACAGTTTGTCTACTGTGGAGTTAATAACTTTGTAAGAAACCCGCCAAATTTGAATCCCAAAGCGTTCGTGTTAGAAGAAACTACACAATTTCAATGATGGCGCCTGGTACTTATGCACCAGCGTGATAAATGTAATAGCACATACGAAGCCCTTCAGAAGAAGCTCGTGCTTCAATGAACATCAACTCAATTTCTTGGCTTGGAGGCGGCGTCAGGCTTTAGTACTCAAACTGGCATCTTTTCATTCCCGTAGTTTCTTGCTGAGTGCCTGCGGATCACCGAATGAAAATGTTTCGAAAAAAAAAGGTATAGCTTACACTAATTCTTCATTTCGTTCATCCTTCAAGAATCGGAAAACGCCGGCGATCAATTTAACAAGGATTAAAATGTTCCCAGAGAACTCCGTCCAAGTCTCGACCACTCTGTCATCTCGAGAAATATATTCCTCTCGTATAAATTTGTGGTCGAATCTCTCCGCGAGTACACTACCAAGCGTGTACTGGAACTGGCATGGATCCCAGCCTTGCCTGTGGCTATTTACCTTATCGAGAGATTCGATTTGTTGGAGGAGACGCTCCTTGAGCGCCTCCTGAACGGCATCGTGGAACTCCAGTCGTGACACTCCATGGAGATCGAGTAGCGGAAGCATGGTACGCAGTGAAGGCAGCAGGATGCCTAGAACGAGAATGACAGAAGCACCGAACTAGTAAAAGGTGTTGAGAAGCCTATACTCGTCAAGGTTAAAGTTCAGACGCGGTTAAAGGCGCAATTCTCTATCTCTCGATAATATTAGATGTGTCGTGAGATACTTGTATCTTGTGGTTGGTATTGCCGGGTGAACGTTCTAGAAAGTGGGTGCCTTTGAGACACTTTCTATTTTATTATTTAAGGTTTCGCCAAGACGCATTTATTACTGTTAATAAAGTCGAAGTGACATATGGATGTACGAAGGTATAATGTAGCAGTTATGAAAAGTGTAATGAAAAGTAGTATAAATAGTATAGCAGTATGTGATGTTGTAATGTAACATGCACATCCACGTAACAATGTCAGCACAAACATCCATTTTCGAAACAAGCCGATTCATATCGCTCCTCTATAGTACAAGTATTACCTACGCAAAGGTGGGAAAGTACTTGTTGACCCACAAATTCATCATTTGACAGTTTGATCGTCTTCCTTCCTAAAAAAATATGCTCCACAATTAGAAAAATGTGTCTCATATAAGCCCATCCTCCCCTACATGTTCTCAGCGGTGTGTTTGCCAAAATTCACCAACTCCAGGGTCAGCGATTTGGTTGCTCCCACTGAGCAGAGATGGCAAACTGAATGTCGCTTGTAAATGTTGTCAATTAAACGAGACTTTGGAAAGATCTCGCTTTATTCCACATCTATTTCTCGCATCCGTCAATTAGCTGGTATTTGCCGCTCTGATGGGAAGCGTCCTGATGGTATGTCGTCAATCCCCGTTTTCGAGAGGTAAAATTCTGGTTTGGGATTGAACTGTGGCTGACACTTCGGCGCCTTCCTATGTCAGTCGTGGACCAACACAGCCTGGTCAAGCCATAACAGCCGAGCAGCCAGAAAATACGTCTCTTTGATGAATGAACGCTATTCTAGACATGCAACCTTCGAAACATTGGGGGGACCGGGGATACAATCATTAAACTTCCTTCAGATTTTAGGAGAAAGATTAGCATCCACTACAGGAGAACCACATGCAAGCGAATTTTTAATGCAAAGATTTTTCTTAGATATCCAAACGGGCTACGCAATTTCAATTTTGAGCACTCGCTTTAGAACTGGACGAGGAAATGAGGCCTTTTTGTTCTAGATATTCTATTAGGAATATATAGAGGAGGGTGTTCCTGTAATTACCTTGTACTTGATCCATATTTAAATTTTCCGTTATGATTCTCAGCTTTAAACATTTAACGTCCACGGGATTGCTTTTGCATTGCTTCGTAAGAAGGACCCCTCTTAAAAACAAATAAGCAAAGGCGGGAATCGAACCAATGAACCCACGTGTCTCTTCAGGTAGAAAGAACTTTATCCACATTTGTGTGTATCTAGCCAACTTCGGTGCGACTAGCAACCTCGCTCTGCAAGAAAACATTTCTATGAACCGGAAAAATCCAGAGAAAAGTTCCTATTTTTCCCAGGATTTCCTTACCATTTTCTTCCTGAAATTCGGCAATAGCTGTCAACGGATCGGCACAGTTGGTAAGCGTCTCTTTTAGATACTCCCGTCCTGGTATGTCGACCTCTTCCAGACCCGCCATTGCCCTTATGACTTCTTCGGCTACCACACGAAGTTGGTCACTGTCAAAGTTCAATAAAATAGCACGTTTTACCTGCTGAATAAGAAAATCAATGAACCTAGCTGGATCTACCTAGCGGAAACCTTAAAGTATCTTTCTTTATGCGTCAGGGCTTGACATGAACAATACACCTATTCGAATGTCCACTCGATATGTGACGATCAACCTAACATATTTACATACCCTTATGAGCTTGCCGTTGTCTCGCACGAATCGTGTTGGGGAAGACACCACAAATGCAAACTGGAATAAAGGCTCCTTCTCAGAGAACGAGAACACTGTGTCTTTCCATGATGGATGAAGTATCCCCAAAGATACCTCTTCTGATGTGACTCGATAGCTCAGCTGTTCGCTAGATATGGTTCAATATTCGACGAGAATGATTACTTTACACATCAGCTAGATTTTTTCGTCGTTCACTGTAGAAACTGACTCGTTCACCAATGTTGAATTTCAGCAAATTCGCTTTCGAGCGTAGATTAACAAACAAATGCTCATTCGCGGCAGGTCCTCTCCCGCCCAACACCTCTCCCATCAAATTTCTCGGTATGATTGCCCTTACGACAAAAACACTCACACACAACAACATATACATCAAATTCAATTAGAACCACGAAATGTAAACAGCAGCGTGATGATCCAATTGAGCCACTGCAATTAGTGATTAATTTGCTCAGAAGCAACGTTTTTTCCCCAACACTTGTTTCGTTAGCCGGTTCGATTGCACATATAGCGGCGGGCGCGAAGACCAGAAACTCGCAATAGCACTGCGGGTTCGAAGGTTCTAATCATCGGTGCGAGGAGGAAAAGTTGATAAACAAGTTGAATCAGGGGGAGCGGCGGAAGGGGGGAGTTTTCGACACAGCTTAGAGTTTTCATGTTGATCCTAGTATCATGCCAATGTTTTGAGTCAGCGGCCAGTCCATATCATACGACTGGCTGGTGAGGGAGCTGAATATATATAATGTGTAGTATAATCCGTACGAACATTGTGTCAACGTAAGATGCAGGTGAAAACCGTTTACGGATGTAGCTTTGAAACGAAATATGTAATTATCGTACGTTATATACGAGTGGGCCGAATTCGTAGAATGGCCCACATATAAATGTTGTTCGAGACGGACCGCCCGGCCCCTCGCTGAACTGTTCGCGATGCGTTCATCGATGGGCTTGGCAACAACAGGATGGATTCAAGATAGTTTCTATGACATCGTTATATGGTAGTAACAGTAGTAGTGGTTGCTGTATTATGGATGGAATCAACAACGTCCGCTGTGTTCCAGAGAGAGCAACTGAGAAAGCGAACCACTGAGGAGAATCTCACTAGAGCGAATTTACTACTGTCGTCTCGACTTTTTGGCGATTAATTAATAATTATTTATACATCTTCTACAGGAGGGAGGGGTAAATGTTCTGCAAGTATGTGCGTGTTCCGTACATCTACGGCGATTTGTCGCCTCAATGTTGCTGGTAGACGACGATCTAGTTGCAAATGGGTGGGAGGGCCGTTCGGCATATTCTTCGGAGATTCTTCACCGTCATCGATCAACTGGCTGCATTTGTCTTAAAGTTGTCGGTCGCACAAGCTATCTTGGCGCGATTACGTGTTAGCAGTTGTGCGGAGTGATCATTCTCTGTTCTGTCGTTGTATAGCTCAACAGAACTCTGTGCAATTTCGTGTGTGTGAGAGAGAGAGAGAGCACTGACGATCGTGTGTGAGCAAATTTCACCCCTCTGGAAAAATAATTTACCGGAGAAGATAAGTGCTCAACATGTCGGTGTGTAATGAAGGGACAACGAGTATATGTGTGGTATATGGATGAGAAGAAATTCGAAGGATTAAATTTACTCTCACACAGTTCTTCAAGGTAAGAAATAGAGACGGGAGAGAGATGTTTTCCGGGAATCATCTTTCTACTTGTGAGAATGGGAATATCGTCCCTTCGACACATTCAGTTGTTGGACCCTATTCGCCACCCTGAGGGTAGACTAGACAATATAGGCCACTACGAAGGCTCACGATTTATGCTAGCTAATTCATAGAGCCGTGAACGTGTTGCGGCGCCTAGGTTTCTCCGATACAAATAACCGTCGTCATATCCGCCGTCCGGGACGGCCACCTATGTGTGGTAAGCCCGCCGAAAATTCGCATTTCTGTTATTGGCCACGAAAGTTGGCGACAACTGCTTTATGTCACTATGATATTTTCACTTTCTTTGCATGTATATATACATACATGCAAAATGGTTACGTTTCGACGAAAGTGTGAAAGTCTATGTATATTTTGGAATAGCCATTCTTTGCTAAGAACTAAACGTCGCTGTCGGAAACGAATGCCATTTCAGGCGGCAGAAATCGGCTGCCAGTATATTTTTCAAGCTGATATTGCATGCTAACTTGAACATCGAACGTTACTAGAACCGTGAAAAAAGTATGGAACAAGAGTCTCTCAAGCTCCAGGAGATACATTTTAGAAAGAAGAAAAAAAAGCCGAAAGCACACTGCTTTTATATAGGTCAAAATATTTGTGTATATTATTCGACAGCTTCATATCGACTTATATTAGATCGGAACGATTTTTTTTAATGAATATCTTGATCACTTATATTAGATGACAACAAATCTGAAACAGTGTAGAGCTGGAAAATAGAGGCCATCAGTGTCCAACTAAATAGCTGCAATATCTATGTCTGATGCGCTGGGGTGGCTTTTATCGTCTGTAAATTTCTCACAAAATTATGAGGTCTACAATACTAATCCCTGTCTGGACTATTTATATGGTCCGGTTCTTATATATTGCATTAGCGTATGAGCACTGGAAAAATATTGCTCATTGTTTATACCCAGATAAATTCGAATAAATTAAACGAATCTAGAAGAACCAAGTCTGTTAGAAAATAGGGTGTAGTCCTTGTGGTCGCTGTACAATAAATATCAAAAAGTTTATTAATATTTCCAGAGTGATTTTGGACAAGCTACTAGATGCATTATGATCATTATGAAAAAAAAGACAGTTTCATAGACTATGCTAATATATATTTGCATCTTTTATACCCACTACGATGAGAGAAAAATATATATACACTCCACTTAGTTTAGATTGATATATGCAAATAGGTGAGGTCGTCACTTGCTATTGTGACCCTCGAAAGGCCGCATTGCTGCTGTATAGTCTGAGTCGATATGAACCACAATTTTACATCGACGCAATGCTGTTTATTTCATCGTGGTGTCATTAACGCGCGAGGAACAGCATGTTTAGGCGACCTTTACTTTAAAAATTCGGAATTAGTGTTCAAAATAGACCATCTCACTGTAAAATGCCTGCAAATAAGGTCCCTATTATATATATATATATATATATATATATAGGTCATTCTGTCACAGCGACACTTCCCACTATTTCGACTGTGTTTTCTCGCTGGACGTCGCCAGAGTGAATGAGGCGGGGCGTTTATGGGTTATTACGTTATTAGTCTGGGTTGCTTTACGGACGAATGATTCTCGAGTTATGTGTCATTGGCTCCCGAGGAATCGCTCACCATTGAGACCCACAACTGACTCGCGACAGATGCTTTTGGACAAATGCGCCCAATACTGAGGGAAAGTTTGCTGATTCTGGCAACGGTATGCGGCGTGTGAGTCTGCATCTCGAACGGTGGCCGACGCCGGCGACACTGACCCCGGTGCTTTCTCGGCTTCTCGTTTTCTAAAATTAGAAACAGCAATATTATGGACAAAGCTATATTTGAAATACTCGAGTTTCTTTGAGGTACAGTCTGATAACATACGGAGAGCTATGGAGGCGAGGCCAACTACCGAAATGACCGAAATTGTAGACTTTCGAATACAAATTGCAGTTAGTCATCCTATACAAGGTTTAGTTAAAGTTGATATCCGTAATTAAACATTTGAAAATATTAGCAACCCCAATCGTTCTGAGAAAATATTCAACTCTGAAATAACAGCTCCTAGTGAATCCCGTGAATATATGCTTCTATGAGAATTCAGAGCAGGAACTTATTTCCCATAGTCCAATGACGTTCTCCTAAACGTCAAAATCGCACACAAAAAAAGCCGACTGTCAGCACGGCGAGGGGGTCGGTCTCCGTGAGAGGTCTCTGAGACCGACTATTCAATGAAGCTCTCTCTTGGGCTTATGTGCATAATTATTGCAAGCCGGGCCGGCACATTTACCATTGGCGGAGTCTGTGGCGAATGCGACTGAAACTACCGGACTGCCGGTACTGGACATCATTAACTGTGGACGTCAGCGAACTTTCACGAAGCTGTTGTCGGAAACCCCACTGAATGATTCGAGCCTACACAGAACCCACTTGTTTAACTAGTCTACACTTCGCAGGCACTGTAAGCAAAGGGTATTTTGAATTCGAAAGTAAGAACTGTCAAGACGAGCTGGCGAAATTTGGATTGAACTAAAATACAGTGATTTTGTGATAAGAAAATGTGTACGGATGGGCCAGATAATTGTGGAAATTGCCACAATTATTAGTTATTAGTAGTACTGTGCCGTATGCCGGGGGGTCATCTGGCACGGTGACCTTTTGATATTCAAGCCTGTTCCAGTAGCTGTAGATGTCATTGAAAAGCGAGGTAGATATGAATATTGCAATTAGATATAAATTACAAGTTAGCATATTTGTATTTTACCAACATGTCAATGTATGCAAACCAGAAACATGATTAAAATTCAAGAACTCTATCTAAATGCTAATAACTATGTTTATTACATTTACTGATTATGCACGGACGAGATATACTGCTCATATAGACTTTTTCTTAGAACATTATTTATATCGATGTGACGATAAGTAGGCGTGTTGTGATTGTGGCGAACACTCAAAAATACAGGCGGTAGTCACGTTCGGTTACTGCAAGCAACGCCTGGTTGGATGCCCAATGAAAACTTGTCAAATAGATTATACTGCATCTTCTACTCATAACGTTAGCATAACAGAGGGGTGGTGGTCCACAAGAAATGGTAGTCGATGCTATCTATAGGGTCAATGGGAATTTCGATACCGCTTGCGACATGGCGGAACAAATTGCCGGTTTCTGCTTTGAAATCGCGACATGCTGTATCTGTGTATACGATAAGCTGACATCCTTATTCGTATCGTACTGTATTTTATTTATTTCAAATATATTTCAACGGAGCAATATTAATTTCTTCAAATTGTACAAAATTACCTATAAGTCAATATCTAGGTGGGGTGTGTGTGTGTATGAAACGAACGCTCCCAATTACAATGTTCATGTTGAACGCCAAACCTAATTTCGCTACATTGTGTAGGCGACCTTCTAGATATATGCCTGGCTGGATCGTGTGGAATAGAACCTTTGATACACATTACTGGCTACTCATCTGTTGCGAGTGGTGGGGCATACTTACAGTCGTCAATCCACAATGTATGAGCAGATTTACTCGGCGATACAGCGGTTATCACGGCACAGCTATCCGAACGTAAGGACGCCGACTAGAGAAGGCACCAATTCGGGCTGTTTGTTACACACGAGCAATTTATGCAGGTGCACAATCGCAGCACGGTTACTATCGATTCGGAGTTTTGTTGTAACATCGGCAAAATAACAACCTTCTCGTAAGACTAACCATTACGTGATCACGAGGATCGGGTATATGGGTCTCAAGATATAGTCGTTAGATAGACGTTGCGCTTCTCACGGCTCATTTAAGCACTGCCTTTGTTAATATTGTGGCCGGCAATATCAACGGTTATTGATCGTGCTGGCTCATGGGGCGACATATCAGGTCCTTAAACATTGCTTTATTAACGTGTGCGCCTTGATTGTCTATATTTATTGTGGTGTTGTGTGCGCCGCCGGCAATCTATATTTGTATGATTAGGTAAAGGTAAAGGCTTTATTGGTTTATTAAAGGAGCTGCAATTGTTACAATGCTTAAGCTCTCTTATATATATATATATATATTAGTAGCAACAACATTGATTTCAAATAAATGATTATTATTATTATTATTAGTATTGTTACTTTTTCATTAACTATGTTGCACATCGGAAAATAGATTAGAGAAAGAACAATTTCGATGTGGCTCAGCTACCGTCTGCCAGCTATTTACATTAGTAGAAGACCAATCGTTGTAAAAGACTATATATTTTCCGTAACTCACCATAACGATTCTTACCTTGAACATATTTCAGGCATCGAAACAGGGCATGTTGATCATCCCGGACCCGGCACCAACACCAAGGTGACACTCAAAGGCTGGAGACTGTCGTCCCGAGCCTCGTGAGGTGGTAAGACGATGGACCACCGCGTTGTCGAGAAAGCTGAAGCCTTGCAAGCCAACTTTCATGGAGCTGAGTCATCTAGTCCATTATCCCCGAACTGTCAAGGTGGTCCACCGTCATGTACCGGGCAAGCGGAAGAGCAAGTGACAGCTACCGCCAGCAATGTTGCCTGCCGTGAGGACGCCGCCAAGATGCGGGTGCGTGCAAGTCTGTCTTCTGAGGTGAGCTCCGGAGGGGGAGAATGTCTGGGGCCGACGTCGTCAACGGCCAACAAGCCAACGAGCGAAAATCCTGAACATCTAAGGGACCCGTGCCCTCTGCAAATACCGGCTCATACCCGGATTGAAGGTTCCTCAAGTGAGAGCAGCTCTACATCGGACACGATTACTCAAAGTGCGCCTGCTATACTTGGAACTGTCGATCGAACGGTTAGTCCATTGGCATTACTTTCCAGAAATGACCTACTGATGATATTCGTGATCGTTCGGAAAAAAAGGATTTTTATTATTTTTTATTATAAAAGTAAAAAGACATACTAATTATTATAATTAACTAATACGACCATTGCGTACTGAATCGAAACCTGTTGTTGCACACACAATTTAAAGAGATCTTCTTTAAATCTTCTTACAAAGCCAGAGGCCGCGGGTTCGAGCCCCGCTGCGTGACATATAAGAGAGCTTAAGCATTGTGAAATTGCAGCTCCTTTAATAAACCAATAAAACCTTTACCTTTACCTTACCTTACCTTACCTTACCTTTACCTTACCTTACCTTTACCTTTTCAGAGCGCGTCCGGCTTTGCTTTAGCAAGCAGTCGTGCTGGTGGCAATGTCGGTGTCGGCCAAGGTTGTTCGTCCGATGACAGTGTCAGCGAGGGTGTGACCGAGCTGGAAGAGCCTTCCAATGTGGTTAGTGGCTTAATCGAATACTAATGAACCATTAGCACGTTGTCATTTGTTGTTTTGGTTCATAGATCATAAGTCGATCGTTAACATGTTCGAAGATATTGGTGCATTGACACCAACCAAGACTCCTCAAGAGTTC
Source organism: Stratiolaelaps scimitus (assembly GCA_019614645.1). Classification (NCBI taxonomy): domain Eukaryota; kingdom Metazoa; phylum Arthropoda; class Arachnida; order Mesostigmata; family Laelapidae; genus Stratiolaelaps; species Stratiolaelaps scimitus. The sequence goes on along the minus strand of JABWDB010000103.1, from coordinate 167,042 downwards.
CGGTGGAGGGCGGAATTCTCTTTTTTTTTTATGAAATATGTAGCTTTACAGTTTATACAGACATTTTTAGGGAAATACGTAGTTTTACAGTTTATATAGAAATTATTGCGAAATATATCTAGGTTCACAGTTTATACAGGAATTATAGAGAAATACAGTTTATACAGAAATTTGAAGGATGTATGTTACATAGAAGATAATGTAGATTTAGGCTTTCGATGATTATATATAGGGGATTCAAAGAGTTAACGACATTTCCAGCTTTCCTTCTGGTAACGATAAAGATGGACAATAACAAACAAGCGACATTTAATTTGACGTGGCGGGCAAGTATGCGAACTTATCGGAAACAACACGAAGATCTATAATAGGTTATAAGGGCTATGAAATCCGAAGTTAATAGAAGTAATAACGTAAATGTTTCGTGCACCTCTTTTCTTCCAGGGGAGTGACACAATGTTAACAACAGCTTCGCTATTGTCTAACGCACAAGAAATACCGGGTGATGTGAATCGGGTCGTAGACTCTCAGGAACAACCACTGACGGGACAAACAGGTAGACGAACTGGGCTATACAGGGTGGCATGGTAACATGTATCCAACCAAAAGGTTGAAAATATCCATCTGGCTCGAAATAATCTACGAACGCCGCAAGCCGAAACTATTATGACACGAGCATCGTACGATCTGCTAAACGACTTCGTGTATATTATTGTATTGCCATAATAATAGTTATTGCGACGATCATAGTGTTTTTTTTTTTACTGTGTTGTCATTTTGTCAAATTCACTTATTTGGTGGATAGTTGATCGGTCACACAAGACTTATCTGGGGCGTCTCCAACAGGCTTATGTGGCTTCTATGGCCAAATAATTTAACCGTATCCCAGCAAATCGCCACCTCTACCTCCGGCGATCACACAAACCGTTGCGCAATCCCGTCGAAGGTGTCTTGTCGTGATTCCCATTTTTTAATTTTTTTTTTTTTCTGCAGAATACATTTTTAGATATAAATGTGTGATTAAAGATCTAAATAATGTTTAAGATCGTCTACGATAGCCTTTGCGTTCATTCGTTGCTTTTGAACATGCTTTAATAGACAGTCAGTATCTGAATTTTTATCTGCATAAAAATGCAAAATTCCACTCAAGTTACCCTTGATACTGTGAAACTTTAGCAGTCCCCTATGGGATTGCGGAACTTCACGACACACCTTGAAATGGCTATGTTTCGCACGATCTGACCGAGCCGTACGCGCACTAGTTAGCAGTCACTCGATTTTCTCCGGTAAACGACCAGAACCAATTCTCCTCTAATTAAAGAAGATGATGCTATCCAATCCCCATCCCATCTAGTCGCATCTTCTCGGCAACTGATATCATGGGTAACACAACAGAACTTTCATGGGCTAATTACCCAAATCGTCTTATCAACAACCTTTACAACCTTTACCATTTACCTCATGTGTTCCGCCTCTTCCATGATAATCACCGTGGTCTTTATTTCTGTTCCGCCTTCCAGAGCGACAACGACTCAACGAGAGCGACGAAGTTGACCTTAGCATTGAAGGCAATAACAAGGATGTCAAGCCGAAAGGGGGAGCACAAGCTACCAATGTTCACCCGAATAGTGGACAAAGCTCCTGTGGTAACGAAGACGAGAATGCCAATGGGGTATTGGTGTTCGGTCCGTGTGGCGAGTGGCGCCGGTGGCCGCATTCGCGGCGGGTTTCAATAGAAAAACGCCCCGAGGGATTCGGTTTCACCCTGCGCAATGTTGTAGCGTACCCCTCGCATATCCACAAGGTAAGAGTGCTTGTTGTTTTGTTTTTGGTCACAAGTAACTTACAATGAATTACGGGGGGGGAGGCGTGAAATTGTGGTCGCCATTTTTGAAGGCATTTTGCACTTGGGGAGCTCAGGTGTTTTATGACCACGACGTCACCTCAAAGAAACAAAAAAATCAGAATGTATTGAAGCACAATATGCCTTTGGGGAGTCATCAGACGGGAACTTCATATTTCGCTGCGTGAGGAAGAGAATAAGCAGTTTAATTGAGGGCCTTCGAGAGAGACCTCATTTGACCGCATTTGATACTCCTTAGCCTATCGCATGAGTCCGATAGTACGACTGAATGTACCTTACGTAAAAATCCTTTCGATCCTGCAAGAAAAATCAGGGCATGAATCGCTCGTCTCCATGAGACACAAGTGCCGTATGTGTATTGTTTACGTTATTAATTACTCGAAAATGCGAGTGAAATAATATATCTAACAAGTGTGATTTTCTTGCCTCTGGCAAACGGATTTATTCGTACTTGCATTTCGCATATACCAAGTATATTTCATTACAATGAAAATTTTTGAAGTAATTCCTAATTGCTGTATGTTTGAATAAATCATATTACAATTCAGTTATTATTAGATACCTTAGCAAAAATTTCACCCTCCTTCCGTGTGCCGAGATAATGTTCGATAGCAATACAGAGACCCACTCACAATGCCATGTGGTACGGCCTGAAGCTATCAGACTTAGTACAGCAGCTAGTTGTATTTACGTTAGGCCTTTTTGTCACATAGTTCGCGAAGACCGTGTATTTTCTTTAATAGGAATGACATTGTTTCATACATTTTAGATCGCCACCTCCTTGGGCAAGCGACCAAAGGATGTCGGTAAGTGTTTAAATTTTATTTTGTCGAACTTATGAGCGTGCGCCATAATCTTTGCTGTGATGGATTATAATTATGAGAAAATGCGAGATAATGAACACTTCGACCAATAAGTGGAAACCAGGACCGGTTGTGGTGGCCTTTGCAAACACATTATTACTACAAACACACACTATTATTCTACAAACATTTTAAAGCAAAGGGGAAAACTGGCTTGGATGGTGGCAGGTTGTCTCTGGCTGTAAAAAGCCAGAAGTCGAACCCGGTAGGTTTAGCAGTTGTCCCCCGACCTGGTCACATGTTAGGGAAGATAAGCATTGCAACAAGTGCAGTGGTGTTCCTTTAATAAACCAATAAAGCCTTCAACCTTTAATCGTGCAGCCAGTCACGCAGCGTTGTGGGACCCAGCGTTCCAAACGTGCAACGAGAAAGGCTCATTCTGTTCTCAATAATCGCGGAGCAAGTGCGCTCGTGATCTGAGCGTGATTCGCTCTTTCTGTTTCTGAGAACAAGCCTGAGAACCACCTAGTGGATATTGTTTCCACTTCAAGAACCGAATCGGCACCTAGTGCACTTATTGTTTAAACCTCTCTCTCTCGAATCCGAGAAGAATCCACAGGCGGAATCCATCCTATAACCACTATAACTATTTGTATTTTCTTTACAGAGCCTTGGTGGGCGGAGGGAAAACCGTTAGATGCCGTGGTCGTTCGTGAGGTCCGAGAGTGTGGGGCTGCTCAGGCGGCTGGCCTTCGACCACATGATCGGATCGTGGCTCACCGAGGATCACCCATCGAGAGTTACGCTAAATTCGTCGCTCATATACACCAGTGGTAAATACATAGATACATAGAGATCACTATTACTAAGGAGAGGCAATGTTGACAGCCACAGGGACGTGTGTGTGTTGGGTTCAAATGTTCCTGTCAGACGCTTTGGAGAATCTTTGGGAGTTCTTTATCATCTTCCTTTATCTGAAGATTCTTGCCAGGAACGAGTAAGGCAGAGAATAAGCAACGGTGGCCCCGACAGGTCCTCATAGTAATACCTAAAAGGTTAAGAGCTGAGGATTGTTAGATAGGGAAACAGCTGAGGTCTGTCAGCTTAAAAAATAAAGGACAGGCAATTGGATTTATTTATTTCATCTGGTCGGACGCCACCTAATCTTATACGTAATAGACCAAAGGAATAGACGTCGTTTTTCCGTCGACTACTTTAATAGGTACGAGTGAGGAAGTGAACTTTTGCGCCCATTGGAACACCTCGCACATGGGTGGTAAGTAGCTCTACTAAGATATGTGCGTCGTTCAATGCGTTCATTTGCTCTCTTTCTCATCGTCATTGAAACAGCTCATCCGTGCTGGAATTAGTGGTTGTGTCGGTTTTGGACGACCCTCTGCTTCGAAGCGGCCTGCTGTCGACTGGGGCCGGGGGTGGAATGTGTTCTCTGCTCTCCGGGAGTCTGTCTCGTTCGGTGGCCAGCTGTCCCGCGCCTTCACTGGGTTCGACAGACCCAACTGGGGGCCCCGGACTGACCTCTGCTGGGATCGGATCTGGACCCGATGTCGTTCCCATGCAGCGGTCCCACTGGCTAAGCAGCTCCCTAGCGCCTCGGCCCTACCTCAGCTCGTATCCTCGAGGAACTACCTCAGCCGTTGTGGGTCCGTATTTCCGTAGCGAAGAACAACGACAGCAGCAGTTAAAATCATTGCAGCTTGTACATAGTTCACCCATCAACCAAAGTACCGGTGAGTCCGTTGGCGTGCACTAATCATTCGAAGGTAATATTATGGGTCGCACGTGCATGTGAGCGGGTCAAGCGTATAAAACGAGAACGGGTCTAAATAGTTCAAAGCTTAGAGAAAATTCCATAAAGGGCAAAGTTTCGGATGTGTCCGAGGTGTTCATCGAATAACCGGCAGACGGGTATAAGCGCTAATCTTCAAGATAGTTGCTAATGCGTTCATCGAAGATTCGCGAGTAATCAGAAGTGACTTTGCTATGGCCAAGAAGCCGTCGTCTGGACCATACACAAGTCACAAAGGAGTTCATTGGTTAAGGTACTGCTCGTACCTTAACCCTAGGTAACACCTTACCTTAGGTAACACTGACGCACCGAATATTGGCGCGTGGAACAAGGGAAGGACGGGTGTATCGGAAGGAGATGAAGATGGAAAATCCAAGGACCGTGGGCGCTATCGCTAACCACCGTGCCACGTCCCAGAGTTCGTTGAGAGTCTACAGGGACATTGCGATCAATGGCCAAGTGCTCCGAAAGCACGTCGGCACTATCGAAGGCGTAAAAACCGAACCGGTCGCTGCAAACGATTCGAATCTAGAATGCAAGGAATCGTTCGCTGGCCCATTCGAAATATCGGGACAATGACAACATCACAATGCCACAGTCGAAGGGAAGAGCTTCCTTCCGAGTCATAGATGCCCTCAGTAAGTGGCCATAGGTCACAGAGATAACATCGCCTTGGTAGACAGCAAGAAAAGCCTTATGTACACGGTACGGCTATTCACGTCCGCCGAGTTGAATGAGTTCTGCTTGACACGAGGTGTGAGGCACACTCGCACATCGCCGCAGCAAGCACAGACACGTTCGTGGTCGCCAAGCGTGGTGGTACTACGACGCATCTGAAGCGTTCCCTATGAAGTCGAAGCGGACACGTGCAGGTGTTGATACTTAGCGTCGGGCCTGAATGAAGGCCCCGGACGCCATCTATGATTCGCAAAAGGGTTAGATCTTCCTTCAGAGGACATCAGGGATCATCATCTCCGGGGGTCCCGGAGACAGCTGCGGACTCGACAGTGACCTACGAAGAAGCGCCCCCTGAGATTCTGTCGGACAGTGGACTCGCGAGAAGAAGTCGGTTCAAGTCAATGCATCATCACCATCCTCGGAGTCACCTCAGATACCGGAGCAACCGTGAACTCAGCATAGGCCTACAAAGACTGCGGGAGTGCCGCATACGGGGGAGGCGTTGTGGTCAGAAATATCTATCGTACGAGGGCTGTGTTGTATTTATGTATATCATCATATAATATCATAATCAAATGTTTATTCTCGGAACTGCAATATACATACATATGCTTAAGTTCTCGGTAAAAAAAAGTAAAAAGGTTGTAAAAAAAAGTAAAAAGGTTGATTGCACCTTGTTTGGCTATTGCCATTTGACACAAATGTATGACTTCAACGAAGTCGAGCAGAATGTGAAGTCAATCTATCTAGCCCTCGTACGTATCGTACGAGGGCTGTGTTGCATTTATGTATCGAAACTTCGGAAACAGGAGATCCATGGTCCAGACACCACAGTTTTACCTGCTATGTCACTTACATATCTCTGTCTCCTTTCGTCCCTTTGCTTTCAGTATCGTTAACGGAGAGCGTGACAACGGGTGGCAGCGTTTCCGGTGCAGAAAGTGAGATGTCCCTCAGTCTCCCTTCAATACCTTTAACTACCTCAACACCTCCTTTGCCGCCGTCGAGCTCTTCAACCGTACCTAGTTCTGCTGGTCCCATGCCGCCATCGGCTTCGGTGCCCATCCACTTAGCTGCTGGAAAAGGTGAAACCCACTGGAGACTGCCTGTCGAAAGGGGCGCAGTGGCCATTCGTCGAGAGCAGAAAAAGAAAAAAATGAAAACGAAAAAGGACAAGCGCGAATCAGCGGGACTGGCTGAAACTCATCGGGAAGAGGGGAGCCGCTCCTCGTCGCTCGGCTCACTTGATCCTCCCTCGCCCGGTCTGCCAGTGTCTGTGGCGGCTAAGCTGCAGCTGTTCGAGAGTGGCGGTCAGGGCTTTCTTGCTCGATCAATGGAGAAGCTTAAGCTGTACCGGAGTGAGTTGACACGAATGGCCTCACCGCCGCCAAATACTGTGCAGGCTCGTACAGCGCAATTCGAGAAGAGCGGGGCAGCAAGCGCCCACAATACTTCAACTGATGAAGCCACTGCTCAGACCACCAGCCGAGAAATCAATAAGAAGGTGTCTACTAATGAGGACGTTCGGGGGGCCTGGCAGAGTTCCACTGTCAAGGGTGACAAGGTTGGCTCAGGCGGGGACAAGAAAAGTGGAACGACTTCTCCGCCGCCCGGAGTATCCCTTAAGAAGCTGAGAACGCTTTTCTCCGATAAAACCTCCATGAGTAATGTTGGCAGTGGCTGCGCCCTCAAGATACTACGTTGCCCCGACAATGGCAAGAGGCTCGACCACAGCTGGCGTCCGGCTGGAGTTCATATGGAGAAGGCGGCCAACGGGAATCCAGTGCTAAGAATTGTCACGGACAAGGTAAGCGGGAATGATTACGAAGAAGGATTGGTTGGACGGTTGGACGTTATATACTAGATGGAAATTGTTGTTCAATTAGCTATATAGCATAATGAGAAATGTGGCTCTGATTTTGTCGCTCCGGCATTCGTGTAGGAATCAATCAACGTCATTGTGAATAGGTTGTTATCCGACCTCGCGTCCGGCGGTTCCGTGCACGTCTCACTCGCGTCCCCTGAACTGGCGAAGAGACGTAAAAATGTCCTGCATTTCATTGTCGGCGGAACGGCGTCCGTGGGCAACGCCGACCCTCTAGCAGGGTGTGAGTTCTGCGTACAACAAGGAAAAATCCCCACATCAAATTCGTTAACCGATGCAGGATACGAGTTCCTCGTGCAATGTGATTCGTCCGTTACGGTGCACAACATTTGCAGTAAGTACGCCAGAACAAGTACCTTTACTAGGTATTGCTATAGTGAGGACCGCCGGGGTGCGGCGTGTTCCTCTCATCTTGCTTTGTATCTCTAAAAATATCCGTTTGAGACGATCATCTTGACAAAAATTGAAAATTTCTGCAACATGCAAAATTTACTAAAATTAAAGAGAAATAGCCTGTTACATCTACAAGACGTCACTTTCATGATTTATCTTATTTACAGGTGTGATGCACACCGTGAGCAACGACGGCAGTGGAGTGCTACATATTGGACCTTCCGTAATTGAGCGTGCTGCCGCTTTCGACAGACGTTTTCTCAAAAACCATCAGCTACCGTGCGCCATGGGTTCGTGGGCTCATTCAGCCGATGGCACACAACATCAGACGACCTCTGGGGGATCAACAAAGCCGGCGGAGGTCATCGCGCCACGGAGGTCTAAATCCCGACGAGCATCGATGGGCGATGAGCCAAGCCTTCTCATAGGCAGCCGGGCGGGGACAGCAGGCTCAACAGCCGTGCACAGAAGTGCTCGAGGGATGTCGATCGGGGTGCCCCTTGAGAGCTGTCCTCCGTCAGCTGACAACCCCCTCGTGCCTTGGCTTGTCGCTCACTGTTGCTCAATTATAGAAACACGCGGCTTGGACGTACTGGGCATTTATCGGGTTCCGGGCAATTCAGCCGCCGTGCAACAGCTCACGGCCACCGTTAACAACCTGAATTCGTCGAGAGACCGGAGTGGCACTGGGGCGCCAGGTAACGTGAAGCTGGACGATCCACGATGGACAGATGTCAACGTGGTCAGCTCACTTCTCAAGTCATTTTTTCGCCTCCTACCTGAGCCATTGCTAACGGGAACCCTATATCAGCACTTCATCGCAGCTGACAAGATCACCGATTGCCGGCATCGTTTGGCCGTTCTTCAATCTCTGGTTCATAAGTTGCCGCCGTCACATTCGGGCACGCTACAGTTTTTCTGTGCCCATCTACAGCGGGTGGCGTCGCGAGCAGAGACAAATAAGATGGACTCGCGTAATCTCAGCATCGTGCTGGGACCGACACTCGTACGATCGGGATCTGGTGCGGGGGTGGCGCAGAGCTCAATGTTGTCGATGATATCAGATATGCGTCATCAGTGCCACCTGACAGAGACGTTCGTCAACTATTCGGACTATCTGTTCACAAGGTGAGTAGCAGTGTGATGTGATTATTTTGACAACCTTCTATTGTCGTATTCAGTGAGCAGGTGATGCGGACACCTTCGGGTAATTGGTTGAAAGTGAGGATTTTAGTTTTTGCTTGACAAACAAATTTTCTTTTTTTTGTTTTTTTAGGGAAGAGGGGCCCTTATCGTTATTTATGCTCTAATGCCTACGGCCGTTTATTTATCGTCGAAGTAGGCTACTACTACTATTAAGAGTAGAATCAAGCCATTATCTCATTTTATTTACCTTCGATGACGACTTCCGATTTCGTACGCATAGAAAGTTTAGAAGTAAATAAAGAGGGTTATATTATACAAAATGTGGCATCGTGTCTTTTCGACGAAGAGGCTTCCACGTTAACAAGCACAGCATCCTCGTCTCAGAGCATCTCAAAACAGTTGATTAATTATTTAGTATTTATTAATACCTCGTATGTGTTCCTTAATCCAAAAAGGGAGGACCCAATGTCTACTTCCACAATATCGACACTCGAAGACATGAAGCCATTGCTCTCGTCATCGTCAGAGGAATCTGTCGCCGTCGTCGACAGCTCGCTCAATGCGTGCCCGGGTTTGTCGACAAAGCTTTCCTTGCTACCGGGCACACCAGCGCCGGCACTATCCGTCAAACAAAAGATCCATTCGTTCGAGTGCGGCAAGCCTCCAGTTCTCGAAGAGTCTGCACTTTGCGGAAACCCGACAGCGTCATACATCTTATCGAAGGCTGAGGAATCAGCTTCCGCAGCTTCGTCAGCGGGCGCATCCGCGTCGGTTGCCACTATTGACAACTCTGGCTCGGCTATTCCGCCAACCCCAAGCAAGATAGCCTCACAATACAAGCGTCAGATTCATAAGGACAGGCATCGGCAGCGGTCGACAATCGGCCATGAACTGGGTAGGTTTCCCTTTGCCACTTCAGCATAGACTTCACGTACCGAGCAATAGCTTCACGCTACTCGCGAATTCCCCCGAAGGCCGAAGCGTGAGTGAAGGCTGAGGTCAATTTTTCGGGCATGAGGCTGACTCAGCATGTCTGGAAAATTTACTTCGGCCTTAACTCACGCGTCGGAGCGCGTATAACACAATTTACTCTCGAGTACTTCTCTATAAAGAAACCAAAAAAACAACGAGAAAGTGGAAATGGTAGCATCGTATCTTCATCGGTCCCAGTTAATCCCCCCCCCAATACCCCCCATAATACCTAGAAATAATTCCTAATTACTGTATGTTTGAATAAATATCATTACTAGTTGTAATTTATTTTGGGACGGCAGAAGTGTCTTGTGAGCACAGCTGACTGCTAACTTCCTACTTATTATGCTGATACCGGGGAACCACATTGCTTTGATTTCAGGCCGAGGTGATACCATAGGACCTACAGAAATGTCCGAGGCCTGCAATAATCCTATGTCCTTGTCGTACCACGAGCGGAGAGTGTTGGCTGCTGAAAAAGCCAAAGTCTTCGAAGAAGAAACGCGAGCGGTGCTAGAGAAGAAGGCCTTCAGGAGTCAGGGGATAGCTTCGGGTGCCGGTGGCGGGATTCAGGAGCAGCGCATGAATAGGGAACAAACTGAAAGGAGATGGCAGGAGGTCAAACGTCAGGCAACCTTGCTGACCAGAGACAACAGCGATGGTAAGGATCCTATTTCGAGTAAAGCAAACCAAGCATAGATATTTTGTCCTTTAAAAAGTAACATATATATATATATATATATAACTCTGCTAAATAAGTATGAATAGTGAGCCAATTTTTGGAAAACGTGGAACTGGCGCTGTAGTTTGAATCGATTTTTGTATGTAAACGTAATTTTGTTTGTATATCGTATTTAGTAACAACGTTACTATACTAACCTATTGAATGTGGTTAGGCAAGTCTTGCTTATTCGCGATGGCTGCAATACTGCCACTATTGCACATTCGAGCGTATTCAATAGAATCCTTTCTAAGTGTGGTCCGAGACTCCTGTTGTAGCTCGACAGCTCCCCGAAACCCTCGGTACCAATGTTCTGTGGTAGGCTTAAAAGGTTAACAACAACAACTTGACAACTATGAACGCTTCAATACACAGTATGCCGAAGGGGAATTGTCGAAAAGTCCAGTGAACACTGATATCAATTTTTATTGGCTTGCATTCAAGATCGCCTCATTGGCCTGTCTTTTTAAACTGGCCATTTATGCTACCTTATGTCAACGCGATGCGTGGCTAGCTTGTCTCCGGCAGCCGAAGGTAGCAGTTTCGATAGCCGCGACCGGGCGCGACATCGCTGAGAAGTTGAGCATTGTAGAAGTGCAGCTCCTTTACGAAGTACAATATAAAACCTTCAATTAACTATTAGGTTAATCAACGGACAATGGGATTTCAGGTGCCCACTATATACATATGTACGCAATAATATTCCAGCATTGTTATTCTATTGTTTTTTTTTATCATGTCTGTCCTATCCCCTTTCAGATAACATAGACAAAGAGAATCATTCTAGTCAAAATAAGGTCGAGTCAATTTCTGGCTTTTGTAATGCCGGATCGAGTAGTGTGGTTTCTTCAATGGCCGTCACCGCCATTGAAGCTCGCCCGCCCGAGGGGGTCAAGTGCGACCCAGCCGGTGAAGACGCCGTGTCTACCGAGCACCACCGAAGAAATGCTGACGAAAGATCGCTTGTAGGGAAGTCGTCAACGATTACCGCCAGCGGCGTCAGTGGTAAAGGTGTCGACGAGGAGGTGGTGATGTTGCGGGCGAGGAGTGGTCGAAGCCTTGGCCATCAGCAATCGGCAAATCGGGGAAATCGCAATGGTGTTGTATACAGCCCGAATTCGTCCAAGATACTCAAATGTAAGCTCGGCAAGCAAGTCACCCATGCGGCTGATACCGTGTAAAAACTATATGGAATTTTGTTTTTATTGTGTTTGTCTGTGTGTGTGTGTGTTTGCTAATCGTTCTCTCTACAACATATATCACATTAGGTGGCGCTGTGATGGCAGCGTTGTTTATATATATAGAGTTTATGTTCGCTAATCCATAGTTGTTGTGTATGGGTTTCAGCGATTGTCCAGTTAGACGATCGAGGTAGCCGGGGTGGAGCGGAGGGTGGTGGCGCTCAACGGAAGAAATCTCGTCTGGAACGAAGACACACTATAGCTGGAAGCCACTCGCATCATCCGCTGTTGGGATCCGGAACCATTATGTCAATGGGCGAGAAGACGCTCCTCTCACGGACGCCAAGCGAACGAAAGCCTAGGGAGAGACCATCGCGTCATCGAGCTACCACGTAGTAATAGTAGTACTAGAAATTAGTAGTTGTAGTACTAATTAGTAATACCTATATCGTCAATTATCGAAGTGAATGAATTGGGCAGTAACCTAACGTATTTTGTACTTACCCCCGAATAATTCACCTAATGACAGGCACAGCGGAGCGTAATTTTTACCAACTTGTCTAATAACTAGTAACTCCATACACACACACACATATATATATATATATGCGTACATCCGGTATTTACGGTAAGCAGAAAAAAAAATTCAACGTGAACATCTCTACAGTACTCAACAAATTTAATTAAAGGAAACGAAAGAAAGAGGGAAGGTCGCCGCTTAGCGCAAACGGGGCTGGGATCCTTTTCGAATCACCCAGAAACAAAGAGTATATAGACGAGAGACAATAGATCATAAAGATAAGTCACTAATGATGACAATTAGCGTGGTTTTTTCCACCTTTGAAATGTTTGTAAAACAACAGCCTGTTTACTGTTCAGTCGCCATTCGCCTGTAGCGCCTATGGACGTTGCATTGTCGATTGAAATCGAGATGTTCTCGTAAGAGGTTTTATATGACATCGGATTGGGTGGAATTATAGATATGGTGGTGATTAGCTTCTCATGTGACTGGTGATGGAATTAATCTCATTTACATTTTGTAGTTGATTAGCTCGCCAAGAGATTGGTCACGCCTGCACCCCCTGATATTTCCGAGATTGACACTAGTTCTCTGAGACCTATTCTAATTAAAGGGTTTACGGCTTGAAGGCGAGGACAAGATCACTCTACTGCGTCTATTATCACAGAATCCACATGGTCCTTTATGGTGAACGAAGTTAGATAATTGATAGATACTGCCTATTTCAACAGTACTCAGCACAAAGCTGGATATTATGTGTAGACTATTATTTAGCACTGATATTCAGGATATAACTAGTCATTCGACCTAGGTGTGATCTAACCTCGTATTTTTCTCGTTGGCTTGTGCTATCCGACATTTCATGTGAGCTTTCCGTCTGGGAGCGGTCGTCGCTACTAGTGCGCGACTCGTTATGCTGTACTCAAAACGGTTATATGCCCTTAAAATTTTCCGGGATGATCCTCAGAGCCTCGAACATTTGTCTCAGTCCACGGTACAACTGCTTTCGGCGTAAGGCTTCATAAGATGGACAACCCCCTTTAAATTCGAATGTGCAACGGCCATCTACGCTTGATACATACGTGCTTGATTTTGACTGGGGTATGGAACACAAATGCATCGGTCTGCCTATAAGGTATCGGTCAAGTGCTAAATTAGTTTGTAGGCTGACCATAGAAATTCAACAATAATGACGGGTGAATCCCGTTGATCGCTGGTGGTGGTACACCGATGAAGGCACTATCGAAACAAGCAGGAGCTTTTGTTTGCTTCGAGGCTTATTGAATGAGACGTAATCTACAACAGAAATGAGTTGGCTGGACGACCCAATATGAGATGCTCGGAAGGACATAATCGACGAAATCGCCGAAGTGTAGTTCAACTTTGAAAAAGTAGAAGTGACAATTTTAGGGGAGGGATTTAAAATCGGCTTTCCGGAACAAAATCCGATCGGGCCTCTCGGAGTCAGATTTTGATCGATGATGACTTACAGTAACGGCGTCACTCTAGAATAGTATTTCCTTGTGGGTTGTCCTTAATCTATCGTCACGCAGAGTGCACCGTGGCGATAATGAGGCGAGATAATAATCTCATAGACATTGGTGCGATTCGTCCCCTGCCACTTTTCAAGGTCGACTTCTCGGGGGTGTTTTGTCGGGTAATGGATTGACGTGTATCTACCATTACGAGGCGCACTGTTTCGGCAGGCGTGTTCCGAGCAACTTAAACAAGTCCACCCAAAGAACTAGTTTTAAATAATTAATAGGTGGTTGAGAAGCAAGGTACTAACTACTGGTAATGGACCTGACGAGGTCCAAGTCCACATCAACGACGGTGCACAGTGGCTAGGTGTGAACACCAAGAGGCGAAGATATCAAATGGCACTATTGGTAGACGGGATTTATATGACATACATATACGGTATATATATATATATGGATACAGGTCATCGATATATATGTATATATATATATATATATATATATATATATATGGGCGACTTCACAGGCTAGTCCTCGTCGGTTGCCGCTGAGACCTCAGCTAAAGTAATGGAAGGAAGTGGCCCAATCTAGCTTTAATTGCATTTCGCTCGCCGTTCATGGCACCGTACTCATGTGGATCGAATGGGCCGATATTTTCAAAAAAATGAATCTCTTATACTGTGCTTCGGGGTCGAGTGAGAAATTGTGCCGCCTGCTATGAAAAGTCACGCCCTATGCTCGAATGTTGTTCCGCACGACATTCACTTATTATGCGAGCTTTAAGACGAGTTGTGTAGACGCCCTTGTGGACGTCGGTCATCATTCTCCCTTCGTGCCGGCTCCTCGAATGACATTACTGTCTTTGCAGAGTGTCTCCTCGCTACATCATAACAGCGTTAGTGCAAAAAATGAACGGAGTGATTTAAATTTTTTTTTTCGAAAAAAAGAAAACTCTGCTACGCGCATTTAACGCAGTCTGTCCTGTAAACACTTGGTTCGTACCGGGAATCTAGCGATAACAATAATGAAACCGCTATGCACAATCTCAGCTGAGTTAATTAGCTCAAGTGACCAGAGCTTGAGGAAAATTGTTGTAGGGAACATTATGCTGATATGGGTATGGGTGTATCGCCTGTCGAACTTTACCATCAGATGTTGCCGCCTCATAGTAATATATTTCTATAAGACCTTCAGGAGCCGTAGAACGAAATATCGACGACAAGACATGCAGAATTGCCTATTTGATTCGATGTATGATAGCGGCATTTTTTTGCTGTAAGTAGCAAGTTTCTGAAGAAAATCAAGCAAGAAAAGCCCCTTGTCTCTTTGCTGTACACGATATTCGGCGGGGAAATGCCAACGTGTCATTGATAGATAGTAGCTCAACATTTGTGTAAGATCTCTAATTAATAGTGAAAGAAGTCACTTTCCAATTACTGAACTGAAACATACGTAATATATATATATATATATATATAGAAACCGCTAGGAGAATGCTATTATATATATATACGCTAACATTCGTCTAGTGATTCTCTGTTTCGATAACGACACGACGACCTTGTGGCGCACGCTAAAACCCAAGCAACAGTGCGAAGTGCTTATCTAGGAAAACAGTGTGAGCCGGTTCGAAGCCGACCTTAACTTTGTCTTTGGCGCGAAAGGTAGACCCATGTTGGAGAACAAGAGTTACACTTCCTCGACCCTAAAGGAAAACTGCGGTTTATCAAAAAAATGATGTTGCTTTAATAATGAACATGTGGAACAGAGCAGGGATCGCATATACGGCTAACGGTTTCGTGCGAAGCGACTCTAGACCGTAAAGTGCAGTGGAAAAATAGCCTAGCTTGCAAAACAGCTGTGATATTGGCTAGAGTTGGTGGCCGTTCGTAAGCATTTCCTGGCAGCACGGGTCCGAGTCGGAAGATTATGATTCGTTCGCCATGGATCTCTACGGGCTTTTTCTAGCGAATTTCTGGCCCCCAAGCCGAATTCGGCCGGCTCACTTAAATTATGATACGTATGGAGGGTGCAGCTTGTTCGAACACAGCCAGCCAGCCAATGTGATCACAAATGTCGTCTATCATTAACAGTTATGGTTGATATATATATATATATATATATCTGTCCTTCAACCATCTGGGCATACGCCACCCTCTCCCATATATACACCGCAAAGGTGATCAGGCAAGTAGCTCAATGTGTTTAATTTAACATAACTTTGTACATCGCTCATGGATGGTTCCGCAAAAATGCCGACCCCGGAGTGTGTGAAACTTTCTCCAAGTAAAGGAACAGGCTAATATAAGTGTCTACCAACGAACTCGAAAGTTCGCCTGTCCCTTCACCTGTATAGCTGGATATAGGAAATCGATAGATTGGGAGAACAATATTCAAGTGGATGGTGCGAAATTTCTGGCAGATACCCTTCAAGCGACCGAGTGCAATCGTATGATTTTTTCAGAGAAAAAAATTGCCTTTATACCTTCGGAGCAATGGCTTTAACGTTGGAAGGAAGCGGATTTCGAAACCAAAAATTTGTGTCCAATACATCCACATGTACAGGAGGTCTGCAACGGAACTCGTACGAATGTAACACAAAAGGGGACCATATTCGCCAGACGTAAACTTAAAATTCTGCTGCACGTCGGTGACGGTTCTGCCAACCGTTTTTCGAGATCAAACACATAATATATTGAATTTGGCAATCTTTCTATGGATGACACAGCGCCCATTTAACAGCTGTTCGTCTGCGGGCTAGTGTTCAACAAGCGTGAAAAATGAACAAATAGACAATGAATTAATGTCTGATATGACTATACGAACCAGCTAGAATCTCCGAATATAACAGTCATGTTCAAAGTCAAAAAACTCGATGGAGTCATTCCCTCTTTCGGCACAAGTCGTTGAATAGAAAACATTGTGGAACATTTTCGAAACTACTACGTCTCGCTGTTACTAGGGACAGCAATACACTCGTATAGTCCAGGCCTTACCAACGGTGCCGATCTGGTCGATATCACCGAGGTCGGCGCTCTGTGTCATGAACAGCTTAAATCCGATATATATATATATACATATATATATATACTTCTCTCTAGCTGTTATTGCAGTATGTCCACTCGAGATTTGGCACAATACCATCGAAGAAGCATGCCTGCGAAAATCACCGGCTACCCTGGCACGAGCAGCTCTGCCTTCGAATACTGAAAGCCAACCGCTCATTCACCTCAGACGTCACGGAGCGTAATGGGCTTCCGGTGACATTATGACTTATTGCAGATGCTATTTTATGACAACGTTTGCATATACCGCGTGTCACCGGCGGGGGGGGGGCTGTGCTTGAATCCACAGTATTCGATATATATATATATTAAGAAAAAAATATATATATATTTGTTTTTTTTAACGTCGATTGCGTTAGGGGTACGTTTTTCGGGCTGACCTTCATGTAGCCAACATTTCACTCAGAGGACGGCATTGCTTTCGGCATCGCTCTATGAGATGAACCCCGGGGTGGAAGAGTCGATATGAGAACACAGCGTCGTATTTCGCTATATTGCATCTTCGTTCTTCAACCTGAAGAAAAATCACAACCCAGTGACGAGACAGATTTTTGATGACAAAGGAAAAAGTAATCAACAACAATAACAACCAACCAACCTGAATAGGAGGCACAATTACGCTTATCTATGAATTAGTTCACATGCACATGTATCGTATCCAGATATGACGTACAGATTTTGGTTTAACAAGGGCTTTCATTGATGTCTGTAGCTTTTTTGTTGTTTTTGTTGCTCGTTCAAAGAGAAGTTCTTTTCGTTTATGCGGAGGAGAATCTCAGACGCGCAGGGTGGCTGCCCATGCGTCGCGTTCATATAGTGCTCGGGATGATAGCACTTGCTATTACACGTTCGTATTTTCACAAGTATCGTGAATATTGTGTAATAATTATCATTAGTGCATAAATGATTATTATTATTATTGTTCCATTTACAGCTGTACACACCATCGTAGGTAAGAAAGTCTGTCCAATTTCGAATGTGTCACCTCATTGAAGCACACAAGCTCTCATAATGAAGAAAAAAAAAAACAATAAATACAGGAGTGAAATAAATTAAATATAAACAATAAAGCTTAGCAGTAGACGAGTACAATGAGGAGAGGCGGCGACATGTCTAGTTCGGTTATATTATTATTAATTATTATATATATTTATATATATATATATATATATATATATATATACGAGAAGGCTCTCTGTAAATGCAGAATGCAATATACGACTGGGATGATATATTGACAGTACCTGTTCGGAAAATGACTATTGAATTTGAATAAAGCTACTAATTACTAACAATAATAATAATAATAATAATAATAATAAGTGTATAACGTCTATTTAAAGGACATAATAATAATTATATACAGTAGGCGACGATGATCCAGCGAATAGGTAAAATACTAAGCACTATAATACAGAGTAATATATATATATCAATAAACATATATATATATATATACAATATATACAATTTATCTAGCCTCGTTTTGCTGAGATGAGTCATTCATTGCAAGCCTGATTTATTTTGATCTATGAATGCACAAAATGTTGTCCTGTTCTGCCATTTTGAAAGCAATACCTTTGCCGCATGTCTGCACGTTCAGTTCATGACCTCGACACATGTCTGTTGCCACTCTCGTGTAAAATCTTAATCGTCATCTACGATCAGACATATGTCGCAATATACGAAATGGGCGATATTTTCTATTAGAAGTATATTTGAGAGAAATTATTTGAAAAAAATAAAAACAAGCAGACAAACGTCTCCAGAGACCGTGTGCCGGCTTTAGTAAGCCTAAACTTTGAGTAAATAAAGTAATTTGAAGGTTTCTTCGAAATATACATGTCGCCTGTTCCATGCGTGTGAACGCACGCAATCGTCCGCATGAAAATCTCCCATTTCAACTCATTTCAACACCACTTGAGTTTGTCGTTTGGTAATCGTAGCGTAAGAATCGAAATGAATAAGATGACGATAAGTAAAGAATATTTAGCTGTGAATATGATATTTCCATCTAGAAATGAAATCGATAGATGATTTTATCATGTGCCTATATTTCGAGAGGTTCGTGTGGGGAGAATCTTTGGGAGTTCTTTATCATAATTTTTCTTTATCTGAAGGTTCTTGCCAGGTACGAGTAAGGAACAGAATAAGCAAAGGTGGCCCCAACAGGTCCTCTCATAGTAATACCTCGAAGGTTAAGAGCTGAGGCCTGTCAGATAGGGGAGGCTCAGCTGAGATTCAGCTCGAAAAAAAAAACAATTTATTTCGAAAGATTCAGCTAGAAAAAATTGTCAAGGAAAAAAACCTGTTCTCTCAGTAGTGGCCACCCACTCTTTCAGTTGCAATCTGAATCACTTGACCCTGTCAAGGCTGTTTGGTCCTGTCGATGCGAAATCCCTACCCTTAACGTATGAATTCTCCTTCAGTCGAGCGCCGCAATGTATTCTTCAGTGAGGTTTGTATCCACCTCCTCTCCCGAGAGAAATAGAGAAAGAGAAGAGGTTGAATGGTGTGAACCGTTTATGATGGCATAGTTTACGGAAGAGCTCATTCTTCCTTTATCTACGAGCCCCATGTTGATCTCGTTGTGTTCACCGCGAAGCTCGCTACGGCAGGGAAACACCTCGCATAATGCATTCATGCTGCACAGAATGGAGGAAATGCTTGGAAAACTATAATCGCCGCATATAATTATAATAATGAAATAAAACAACTGAATATAGCGTTCCCAGAACAGAAATTAATCGACTTGCCATAGATTCATAAAATTTACGTATGAAGTTTTGATCAATAACATGCCATTCGGCTACCAAAGCTTTTTTCTGCTCATGTCGCGTTAGGTACTGCTTGCCACCTTTAAAAACAGCTCTAGATAAGACGCTCCACAGGCTTTCTATAATATTCAAGTCTGGAGAGCGTGCGGGCCAGCTCAGTAACTGTATGTCTTGAGTTTCGAAGAACTCCTTGACGATCTTCGCCGTATCAACTGCGGCGTTATCCTGCATGGAAGATGAATCATTCCGCAGAGATCTTCTGGGCGTGATTCCTGAGTTGATCCTCCAACGTAGAAACGTAGGCACGGCTATTCATTCGACCGTCTACGAAGATCAAATCGGCCTTCCCGTTGTAGACAATACCGGCCCAAATCATCACACCCCCACCTCCCGCTTGTTGTCGACTTATCGAGTTGCTCTTCTTTCGTCATGTCATGGAAGTATAATAATAAGAATGTCCATCAGGACCATCTAGATTGTATATTTTTTCATTAGAAAACAGCGCACGTTGCTACTCCTCTGCCCACGAAATTCATTCAAAAGTGAAGCTCAATCTTGGATCTGTGATTCAATAACAAAGGATGTTTTCGTTTGAGTTTTCGATGAACAAGATGTTCCCGATGCCTGAGGACCTCTTCGCGCGTTTCGGACTCCAGCCTCGGATGCAATTTCGCGACAAGTGAAAAATCTCGTAGACGCTCTTCGGAGGAGGAAGCGTTCTTCTCGCACTCCTACTGCCTCGGGTCGTCTTGGTGTATTCTTGGCCCCGTACTGTTCAGGATTTTTATGAAAATTAAAAATCACCTCCCTGCTTCGTTGTAAAATTCGCGCAATTTCCGATTTGACTTGTTTTCTTCATTGAGGCTAAAAATAATTTATTTCTCATCTTCATTAAGTTGGCGGCCGCGGCCTATCGTACTTATCGCTGACAACGGGTTCAGAAAATTTGTACGAGAACGATCCGGCCTATCACTACATAAACAGATAGCGAGGAAGACAATATACCAGAGGTTACATTCGCCGAAGTCAATCTGTCTGCAGCAAGGACACGCACAAATAAAGCACCAGGACAGGATGGTATTCCAGGCAAAGCAGCAGAATTATTTTCAAGAACTTCCCGCACGTAATTGCCAACATGATGACAAAGTTACTGAGAATGGAAAGAGGCCGAAGTAGTACTGCTCCCAAAAGGAGTCGATTCATATCGGCCAATAAGCCTCATCGGGACCCTCGGAAAAGGCGCTGAGGGAATCATAGAGGATAGGTTAAAGACCATCGCAGAGGAAGCAGGAGCATTATTTGGCTTCAGAAAGAATAGACCTGTGCTAAATGCCATTCACAGAGAGGTTTCCAAGGCATAAACCGCTCATGAAACGTCTCTGAAAACAAGAAAATACCTTCGGGCTGTTTTAATATAATAATATTAAAAACGCTTTCAATTCAGTTTCATGGCAGCACATTCTGGAAACTCTACAAAAAAGAAGGTTCCCACCATATCTTGCGGTGACGATAGAAGACTACCTTAACCAACAGTTAACCAACAGGTGATAGAGTCCGGAGGAAACAAGTACGAGTTCGCACTATACACCACCAGTTAAATCATGCCTCTTAGCATGTTCGTCAATCTGCATTTGTATTTATGTATGACCTTTGAAGAAAGCGACATTATGTACGAGCTGTATGCGTATGATCGGACGAAAGTGGTGATCATATTATGATTAATTTCTTGGAGTGTCCGAATCATTTTTCGTGCTGATACTGATACAAAAGACAATGATGATGCAACGTTTACGAGGTCTGACCAAAGTGAATATAGTGACGCTCGCTTCATATCGCTGATATGATCTCCCCCCAGGCCACAGTCTATAGGCATTGGTAGACGGGAAGAATTTTTAGAAGTCTTGAAGAGTTCACCACAGAGTGTCAAGTACGTCAAACGAGTCGTTTCAGCAATTAAACTCGTAAGAACCCCTCTAATCAATCTGATTAATACGTATTGCATCAAAGAGACGTTTTTTTCGATTCTTCAAAGTGTCACAATCTAGCCAAGCTGTCATATATATATATATATATATATGTGGTATGTACACAAACAAAATGTTTATTGCACGTGTGCTTCTATAAAAAACATACATATACTAGGAAACGAGTCGTTTTTATTGACAGTCACCCAGATCAGACCTGCATACGACACTAAGCATAGAAACACTCCACTTCTCTGCACCGGCTTTAATTGATCTTCTCTTTATTTTGCTGAGTTCAGTGTACAATATATATCTATATATATATATGTATATAGTCAAATGGAGAGATGAATCACATCGGGGGTTCCAATCTGAATTATCGGATCACAGGCCAGTGGAACCAGTCCAACAGAAACACAGCTCACAAGTACAGTACCTCATTAACGTAATCTCAAATTGACGGATAATTACGTTGAAGCGCCTCATTTCATAATTCATTCACCTTGTTTGCCATTCGTATAGAAATCTACTCGCGACCGCGATAGCAAATTCGATTTACTAATAACAAGATGCACTGTCCCGCAAGGCAGCCACGATCGAGGTCATTTCAATGAAGCGAACCTTCGAAAAATTAAGAGTACATAAATCTTCGCGCTTTTAAAGGCCAATCACAGGCGACGATACTAGAAGTTCCGGTTTTGCCCGAGACAGTGATTAGCGGGAGAATTACTGTGTCAATAGAACCTCTCTCTCTCTCTCTCTCTCTATCTCTCACCTACCGCTCTGCCACTTCTTTATACGCGATATCAAATCTAAGTATATAGTAATGATAATAATAATCATCACAATGATAATAAGTATAATAACATATAATAAGGATATCAAAGAAGGTATTCGTAAAAACATAAGAGATCGAGTAGTTTTTGATTATTTTCTCTTTACTTTTCACTATATTCTGCTATTATTGTTCTGTTGTTGTTATTGTGGTGGTAATGGTGGTGGTGGTTTGTTGTTGTTGTTGTTGTTGTTGTTGTTGTTGTTGTTGTTGTTGTTGTGGTTGTTGTTGGTTGTCGTAAGCTTAAACATGGCTCGAAGTGGCAGTTTCTGCGAAGCCGTGGACTTGGCCTGAAGCGACTACAATGAGCAACCATGAGTATCTATTTATAGCTTTTTACCTCCCCTTTTTCTGGTGGCACGGCCATGCTGTATTCTGTATTTTTATGTATTGTTTACCTACGCATGATTGGACATTGGAAATGAGGTCTGTTTCTTTCTCAGCGCTCTTCGACGGACGCGTGAGTGTAACGAGAATATTGCATCGACAATGAACAGGGGGTCTGAATCTCGGAATCGTTGCATAGCTATAATAATCGGCAAGATCAATTGGCCTTCCGGGTGTTTTTTTCTTTCTTTCTTCATGTTGTTTTCAGACGAAATCACCATCGTGACCATAGCTCTATTCATATTTGGTCAACAGATTTACAGTACCACAGATGTTGGAAAACAAAGGTCTCTCTCGGTTAGCAGATCCTAACAGGCAGGTCGGTGGGCGACGAATGACCTAGACCATGACCTTGATGCCACAGATTTGCGAGATGTTATAGTCCATGCAGGCCTGGTATAGCTGAACCTGGTTAATGAAGTCGCCGTGTTTCTCCGTAGCCTCCTTCTGACATGTGTCATGCTTCACAAGAACGGCTGCCTCAACATCAGCATCGAGCTTCTTGTTCTTGATCTCATTGCGGGCACGGTCGAACTTGTAAACGCCCTGATCATCAAACCATCCCTCAGCCTGAAGAGTCGTCATCAATCATAGCAGGGTTAGTATTCGAGCGTGAGAATTATTAACGCGCCAACCTTGGCCGGCCGAATAGTGACACTGACTGCGTATATTGGCCATAAACGATATATATTCAATTCATCAGTATACAATACGTATACAATAGCCTCTGGTATTGAGATAGACTTGTAGAAAGATGTTTTTTTTTCTAGGACCCGGTTGTTCATTAGGTCGGGAGCAAAACCACTGATAATGAACAGGGTGGTTGGCTCAAGATATTACTACTCAAGAATCGAGGTCCAAAAAAGGTATTGCAAACCTAACCTGTACATGGAATATATATGCCTAAGTACAAACTAAGGCATTTTCTTGGTATGGAAAAACCTATGGCAGATAAGCAACGATAACTGTGTGCATGAAACCACTAATGATTTTTGTAGAAAGAAAATGATTCAACTAAATAGAAAAGGATGCGCAAAGTACTAATCATATTAGCCTGTTGCCGGAGCACTAGATGAGACAAGCGAAAATACAGGTATTGTTGTAAGGATAGACTGCTTTCTATATCAATTACGCTGCTATCCACTGAAGAAACTCCACTCATCAGGGTTGAAACAATATAAGACAGTGTATAACAAAAATCAGAACGGAAGCCTCTCTGCTTGTAGATGACAGCTGTCTATTTTCATTATGATGCTGTAAAATCCGCTTAAATGCGTTTCGTAGAGATCAAGTTAGTTGGGACACCTGGGGTGGTATATGTTAGAAACGTGACAATATTTGCCGACATTTCCTTCTTCTCTGAATTCTGTACTAATGATGCCCCGGGTAATTAGCCCATTGCGGCAAATATTGAAGCTGTGAATGACTGTAGGCCTTCGGGGAAAAATGAAAAAAAGGGGGTTATTTTTGTGATCCCGTAGAACGGGGAGGTATAGGATTATAAAGCAGGTTTATTACTAAAAGAAAAATATTTCCAAAGAACACCTAACAAAATAACGAAAACAAAAGCTAAAATGCGCGATGGTCCACCAGGACTCCTCTGCGCGAGGTAATGTTAGCCCTGATAGGGATGATGTAACAAAGACACAAAAATATCAATCGTTCATTGGCATACCTTGAGGGCGCAGGTGGTAACCGATTCTCGGTGTTTGTCAATCTCTTGCTGTGTTGCCTTCTCGGGGTCCGGAAGAGGAAGAGACTGTAGACACTTATCCACTACGGCCGCCTTGCTGGTCTGTTTGAAGAAGCCAAAAGTGCCACGTAGACGCGAATTAGAAAATGATACAGGACACATTGTGCATCTCTATATGCTGTATTCAGAGTTCGGTACTTCGACGTCACTAACGACCAACTTGGCAAGCTTATTGTATTATAAGCTTGTTGAGAAATCGGCAAGCAAATATAGATAACGCGTTGGGGATTTTTTTTCTCTCTCTCTCTCTCTATAGTCAATGATAATATAGATAACGTGCTGATAAACAGACATTTAGCCAATTGAAATAAATGTACGCGGATACCGTACAATACAATACTTCGCTTTATTAACGAGGAACTGCAGTAAAGTGAACGCTTAAGTTCTCGTTAAAAGCCTAGCATAAGATAACTGCCTAGCTAAGTAATCTGCTGCAACAATTAGAGCAACATCGGTATTGAGATATCGACATTGTAACCACCATTGAGAAAAAGCACGCTGATAGAGGCCGGATACGATAGTTAATGTAGACGTCCGAAGTAGGCCACCACTGGTCCCCATCAAAACCCACAACTGCGACCAAAATATGAGATAAATCGAATCGGTCAGACATGTCATATCGTGATCAAAACCGTAGTAACTTTGCTTTTCAGAGGCTTAAACTGCTATTTTTGTGCTTTTTTTTCTTTACGCCACAGACGTAGCATGACTTGAAACGGAACTGTGCATTCATTTCGTCAGAATTCACTAGGAGCGGATGTGACACAAGTGCCAATCTGGTTTTTGCGTGACACGCTCCAATTTATCGTTTGGCACAAAGCGTGATTTCACACCGGGTCACGGCACTATTACGCCTAGTACACACGCTTAAAGACACGATATATATATATATTTTTTTTTTATTAATTTATTTTTTTCTACTAAATGTGGTGCACTTTCTATGCATACTCGAACACAGCATGGTTAAGCAACCCCATCATAATACCTGACCCAGTTTTGCTGGGCGTTTAGCCGCTGTCGGTACAGTCAGCAATAGAGAGCGGACAGCAAGCTTGAAATTGGCACAAGTTGACACATTGTCGGAGTTCGATTGACGGGTTGCCCATAGATGGTGTTTACAACGAAAAATGAGATATGATCGTCGGTTTGTGAACTCATTATATTATAATATATAGCTCATAATGATCATTGCAGATTTTTCACGTTGGTCCGAGAAATTCGTTTACGATTAACACAAGAGAATAATCTCCGTCAACTCCCGTTCGCTTGCTAATATATGCACTATCGTCCGGAAATTAGGCTAAAAACTGAAAGCAGCTGCTTGTCGCCATACCCCATTGGAGCTCTCATGTGAACGAGTGGCCCGCAACAAACGCCCTAAATGAGTCGAGCGGCACAAGACGAACACTATTTTGCGTCATTCAGCAATGAGCTCATCAAGTGTTACTTTAAGCCGTGATACATATATATATATATATATATATATATATATATATATATATATATATATATATGTATATATATATATATTATATATATGTATATGCTGCTAGAATTCGAGTTTTACATCGTGAACAAAATTAATGCTTTATCGGTGTTGTGTCATAATGCATACGCACGTAAAAATGTAGAAAGAAATTGGTACATCTGTGAAAACGATAAGAAAACTGATAGGGCGCGAGGGAAGCCGGATGATCAGGTTAGCTCGGACAAATAATACAATCCCAATGGCGATTTATTAACGGAACTGCAATTACAGTAATGTTTAAGTTCTCGTAATAAAAACTAATGATCAAAGAGGAACAGGGCACATACACATTGTGGAACACAAAATTAATTAGTTAATTAGAAAAAAACAAACGGTTAGCGTTCGATGAATGCATGCACGTAATTGATATTTCACCAACGATTTCTACAACTCACCCGCTCGTTCTCGGACGGCTTAAGCTGATCGCATTTACCCCATTCAATCACCTGTAATCGACCAGATCAAATATTAACGAATGCGTGTTAATTGGACGTTTCATACGATATCTACACCTCGCGATATTTCCACCTATGAAACTAGTAGACAGAAAGGCAGGCAGGCAGGGCAGCCGGCTAGCAGGCTCTTGGCGATTTCACTATGATGCAATTCTGAGTTCTTAGCAAATTGTATCTATATTTGGAGGATTGTCGCTCCCCGACAGCTTTCACCGGTTATCAGCAGTGATAACCACAGTTGTTCATTAGGGGGCGATAATAATCCGTTTGTTGAAGACAGCTTGTTGCTTGTTGCTAATCGCTATCTTATCGCATGCGTGACAAACCGCAGCGACAAGATGCATAGCCTGATGATGCTGGTCCTGAAGAGATTTGGACAAGAGCGGCGAGGCCTGCCGACGATTGCGTCGGCAGACATTGAGCGGTGAAAAATTCGTGTGTCGAAATCATATTGCACAACGAATGCGCGTCTCTTATGGGCGTCCCCGTGTTAATGACGCGCAAAAAATAATAGAAGATTATTGATTAATTAATAGTATTTAATATCTTCTCTTAAAAGTCCGCCCCAAGCCGATCACCCGGTCGAATGACGACGCCAGCAATCACGTATGTCACCAGCAACGGTAGCAGCGAACGTCCAAGTTTGCTTCGTCCGCTCCTGCTACAAGGCGACTGGCGCCGCAGTTTGGCATCACCTCACGCTAGGATATCCACTAGATCATATTAGACACGATGAGTTAGAAAAAAAAAAAAAAAAATATATATATATATATAGATTTCATAGTATTGTGTGTGTGTGTGTGTGTGCCTTAACATATGCTAATCATTCGTCACTTTAGTAGGGGACAGCCGTGTAATTATTAGTATTTAATGAGCTTTTTTTCTCGAGCTAATATGTGAAGAGAACAAATGCCCATCAACTGTGCAACACTTGTCTAACATTTCAATTTATAACATTCAACAGATTGCAGCGGATGTTGCAAGCGACCGAGACTGCTTCATATGTACCCATCTAAGTATTATTTTTCTCTCTTGTGTGTCTGTGTGGTCTTATCTCTGCCAGTGCGAATGAACGTTTGTTGGTTATAATAATAATCACTTTTTTCGCCGACCGGCTCTCGTCCCGGCGTGCCGGTCGGCGCCTTTGCCTGAACGTCCGCTAGAAGCGAAGGCGGGTACACAGATGCAAATTATCATATCTATATATATATATATATATGCTTATCTCTCTCTCCCTCTCTCTCTTTATATATATATATATATATATGTGTTATAGTTCTCTACCATGCTCCGTTCTCGCTCCGTAGCAAGCTAGATAGTTGTTACCATAAATGGTAGTGACATTGCCGCCATATATATGTATATATATATATATATATATATCTCATGTCGACACCCACCTCGTTCTCTCGCTAAACCAGCAGAGCGCGACCGTCTCAGCCGCTGTCAGTCGGATCCGCCAGAGTGGCGTTTTTGTTGCGTTATCATCATCAGCCCTCACCTCCCCGCCCCCGACCCCCACACCTCGCAACCGCCGCCGCCACCTCCCCCCCCCCCCCCCGTTCGTTCCGGTGTGTCCACCAGCGGCTGGCGGCTCGTTGCAAAAGGTGGGGCGATCCGCTTTGGCCGTTTGGGCTCCACAAACGCTATGACTAATACAACTACAACTAGCATATACTGCTGCCGCTGCTTCTTCTACGCTACCAAGTTGACTGGTGTCGCCGGCTTCGGCTGTTGCAGCCGGAATAATGGTGTACTTGGCCCCCAAGGTCGTTCCGCGAATCGGCGGGGGAGAAGGGCGGACCACGATAGTCAAGCAACTGCGCTCCGATACCACCGCCAGTTAGTGAGAACTTCAGAGAAGGCGACAATCCATTGGGCTTTTCAAGGGACAGGAACAGAATCTACGCGAAGGTAACAGTTGAAGGGCGGGATCGGTCTGGCCAACACATTTCAGTAGAAAATAATTCTGTGTCTCTCTTGTTGGTATCTCTCTGTTTTTTTTTACCCAATCTCTCTTCCTGTCTCTCTTTCTCTCTCTGATCATTTCTGTTCAAATGGCGGAGGTTGACGCGCCGAACAAATGATTCAGCGAGCGACCATGAGCGGGCGATTGCGAGAGAGAGGTCTGACGCTGCCGAAGCCAGACTGAGGGTCTCGAAATGTCGAGGCTTCAGTTGGCGTCCGGTGTGGAACCAGGGAAATACTCAGAAAAAACGATAGTGTTCCGTTTAGATAAACAATGGCTCGCTGTCGAGAAGGGCACATCTAGACAAAGTCGCTCGAAGCGTGATACATAACAGTTAGATTTAACGGTTGGGGGTATCGTAACCACAAATTGTTTGGTGGGTAACAATAGTCTTGGTGAAGGCTGTGTGTCTCTATTGTGTCGATAGATTTCATGGGTATCCTTTCGACAGAGAATTAAATTCGCTAGTCTATGAGTAGCTTCCATTTACGATATCGATGTTGAAACTATTGCTCTTCAGTGCAGTAGAAATATGGGGGAACCTTATTCAGACAGCCGTATATCCGGGTAGCAGAATCCGAGTAGCACTCGGGTATCCGAATAGTATATATAGTGGCCAAAAAAAAACAACAATAATTGCAGATACCATATACCTCCAAAGGCCGGCAGTATGCACTGAATGGTGGTTGGTGAGTGTCTGAGACCCTCTCAACACCTATCCGGAGTTCATTCCTCCATGGGAAACAGAGAAGCGACTCGAACCTGTGTGACCTCAGGGGGACCTGTCTGAGATCACTGAGGTGTTACCTCACTGACAAATCGTATTGAAGGAAAGCCGCTAATTTTCTTCATGAAAGCGTTCGTCCCTCATATAGGCACAGAGGGACAACCCAGCGACTCACACGCACACACACATATATACATATATATATATATATATATATATATGTAAATATCACAATCTTGCTTTCAAACCGCTTCAGATGTGTCACAACCACACAGGGAAGACACTCTGTACTATCCATTATTCAACCAAGTCCAATTAATGGATCACACTACTTTATATGTCCGATGTCATACACGAATCATAGCCAATGCTGTTCCCTATGCAGTGTTACAAGTGAAATTCTCGAAGCTAAAATTACCTCCACCCTCCACCCCTACCCTCATTATTGATATGGGAAAATTCACGGTCAAGTTGTCGTTTGGTACTCATACTACATAATACTATATAAGCGGCTGAAGCTGTACGCAAGCTGACAAAGTTGATCAGTACTTACGGGGGCCTTAGCTGCTGCGGGGGCGGCGGGTGCTTGGGGCGCTGCCATGGCCATGCCCACCAACGCGATCACCACGAAAACCTTCATGTCGCCTGCTGAACGATATCGGTGCTTCTACTAACAAGCCGCTATGAGCCGCGGTGGGTATTGCACGTTGTTCAAGGCGTCCTACTCCAGAAGGGAATGAAAACCACAACCGCCCTGGGTCGTGCCAGCGCTTCTGCTGAGGAGCGCAGTTTCAATCTTGCGTTTATATGGCATCAGAGGCATCACACACGGACAGAGTGGTGGTGCTGCTGCTGCAGCTGCTGGTGATGCCGGCGGTGGTCGCAGCGGAAGGGGCCATGGAGAGGGCATGCCATTGCCTCTGCTTCGTGGGCTTGGCAGCCGTGACTTTGGCTAGCTAGCGTTGTGTTGTATTGGTCGCTTGCAAGAAGAACCCGTCAATGGTACCCGCCAGCATGGATTCACCGGCACCACCGTCCGTCGCCACTATAACTGTAGCACTATCGAATCACACGCCAGACCACGCTGCTACTGCTGCTGCTGTTGCCGCCGCGTCGCGTCGCGCAATACAACGGACATCAACAACGACAACGGCTCCGCCCTTCTATATCTCCCACCCCGTGAGCCCGGACACCGTCAGCGAGCGCACCCCGCACAACACATCACTACCACCAGCAACCACAACAACAGCAACAACAACAGTAGCAGCAGCAGAACAACCGCCAGCACCGGCATAACCACGACCAACAACATTCAGCACCCCGCTGCTCGAAGGTGATGTCATCCACGGTGCCCATCCATATGGCACCACCGAGACCAAGGGGGGGCCTACGAAATGTTAGCAAACCGAAATCCACTCTGCCGGCAGCGGCTACGAGACGCGACAGTAGACAAAGGAAGAGTAACACCAACACGCCGATAGCGCAAAGCTGTGATCCCCTTCAGTAGCAGTAAAAGTGGCGCCCGGCTATCGATCGACTGACTGCAGTTGCAGCTGATGTTCCAGGCTGGTGCCACCGAATCCATTGATGGCTGAAAAGGGGGTGATCATCCTGCACAGCCGAAACAACAACGTCAGTCTATGGCAGTCTAACATGGAGTATCAGGGGCCGACAGAACAACGACGTGACCAGCACTGGCACCAGTACCAGCATCGTCACCGGCACCGCCAACATGATCATTGAATTGGTAGCGGTAGCATCCAGCGTTGCACCTCTACGTAACTAGTTCATCAGTATCATCAGCATCCTATCAAGCGCAATTACTGGCACGGGGATCGCGGGCGACCGCCGTTATCTCATCACCCATCGTCGTAAGAATCATCATAATGATAATACTAGTAGCATCAATGGGACCGACACCTGAGTGATACGGCCGTCAGCTATGGATGGGGAAAATTAGTATGAATTAGCTTATCGCAAGTAATTTGTGAACAAACACCCTTCGAGAGATCGCTAGTCGTGTTTGCAAGATGACCCCCAAAAAATAAATGTGTACAAATTACTTCAACAGACAGAGCAGACGTCGGACGGCGGAGAATCGAACGAGCGCTTTCTTCTCGTTTTTGGGCTTTTTTTTTTTTTAAGGGGGGGTGTTGGCATGCTAATGCATGCCAACACCATGGCCGCCCCCCCTATGGAACTGTTGACGATGTTCAACAGCACCACCCTTCCCGGTATCGCTTATCGCATTACTTCAGTAAAGGGTGGTGAGATGTGTACAAGCCCAGCCACGAGCACCACACATCCTCCTCACCGTACGAACATGACGTGGTTAGCTGACTCTCAGCTGCTTCCCTTCTCTCCCAATCTCTCAAGACCTCTGTGCACTTCCCGTCTGTGAACAACTACTGTGATCAATAGGGTGTCTGTAGAAAGCCCCGTGTATGTAAACATGCTGTATTTATGACGCATACAGGGGGTGTACGGTGCCTTCCTTTCTGCACAGTGGTAGCTATGCCGCAGACCACATTAGTTGCCACTACTACTTAACAAATCTTATTGCGGAGATACTGCCCATAAAAGTAAATATGACTCCACTCAGATTTGAACCTCAGACTCCACAAAACTCCCTTTTTGGTACTGCCTACCTTGTCCACCACGCCATGCCCGCAGGCTCTCGTTTTTGGGCTGTGCAACAATATGTGATATAGAAGCACAGCAGCGGCCTCTGGCTGTAGAAAGCTGAAGGTCGCGGGTTCGATTCCGCCTCCCCCCCCGCGAGCGATCTGGTGACATATAACTTAACAACTGTAAAACTGTAGTTTCGGTTAAATAAATGAATAATTAATAAATTATAAACCAACAGAACAGTCTGCACCTGTATGCGCATGACGAAGCTACGGATGTCGTGCCGTGAACGCAACAGGGAACTAGTCCGAGATGATTATTATGTAGTTCTTCAGGACGCTATCAGATTAATGGCGTTGACGGGGTTTGGCTGGCGGCAGATAATGTCACTTGTGGGACGTTATTGACGCTCACGAAATAGATACGGTTCTCTTACTGAGGAAGAGCTAATCGTTAAACAGAGTAAAGTAAATAACAGTACGATTGATCGCAATCAAGAAATCTATCACTTGTATATTTAATATTGTAATTCGTTTTAAAGTCGTGTCTGCTCCTGTTCGTCGTTGCATCAATTAAATGTTTTTTTTTATTAAAAAGTTTAAGTCAAAAGTGAATTTATGTACTCTAAGCAAACATTTGACAATGGTACAGTTGTACCATAGATGCATTAGGACACCCGATGAAGATGTAAACATATCATGTGTACGTACAGATCTAGTTTATGCACAAGGGAGTCGGCTTTATTGTCAACTGGTCTCGGCACTCCTAATGCTTGTTTGTGAAACGAGCATATGGTCACATCTTGGGTGGATAGTCACGCTGAAAAATCCAATGCGGCTTGACAATATGAATTCCGATAGAGTCACTGCTGTTTAATATATATATATATATGGTTAGTGCATGAGCAATTATCGATATTTTGAAAGGAACTGTGAGAAATATGGTGGGATGTGTCAACAATGTCGCTGTTGCATTATTGCCTTGTATTATTATTGAGGAGAGGACGTTGGACGTCCAACTTAAACCGAGTAGAGCTCCTATCTGTGCAACGTAAAATTCGCGGCACCGACCATAGAATCATGTGGTTCAATTCCTCGGTCTGAATGACGGTTTTGGCTTGACAAACAGTGAGGCCACCGGCACGAAGATTTCGGCATGTCTGACACTGGCGGGGAATTGCAGGACCTATTAGGCAAAGGGGTCTGGATAGGCCATGGTCCACCCAAACAGGAGGAGCTCGATCACGTGTAAATATTGGTGGAATCAGAATATCGTTAAAACAAGGGAAACTGCAGCAGGACTAGAAGGAAGATTAATATTGAAAGGCGCAAGAGTAACGGCCACATCAGCACGACAATCATAGAAGACAATACAATACAGGAAAGAGATGGCCGAAAGTACACAACAGTGCTGGTGGGACTTGCGGAAAAAGTCAGACAAAGACCCTTGGGGGCGCCCACATCGACTGGTTTGAGGGAGAATCTGTGATGAGAAAAAACCCATGGAAATTTCGCCCGAGGAGAACATAAAGGCCATAAAGAAGCTCTTCCATTCGCAGCCACCTCTCGATAAAAGTAAACAGGAGACAACCGCGGACCAAGAAGAGGGGGTGCAGGAGGTAATGGTTGAAGAGCTCTTAGCATCTGAAGAAGGACGAGAAGACACCTGGTCGCGGGAGGGTCCCGGCAGCATCCAAAAATGTAGCTTTAAAAGACTCCCCAAAATAGTCTCAAAGGTGGCTACCAAGGTCCTGCGTAGCGGGAATTGTCCACAGTCTTGGAAAAGACCAAACTTGGTTCTGGTACCCGAAGGCGGAGGCGCTTGCCACCACATCTGTCTTTTGGGTACACTGGAAAAGGTTTCGAAGTTTACCAACGGCGATGTTCAACATCCGGGAAGGAATGGATTGCTATACAATACGATCCCAAAAAAATCCGCTCACAACCCACAGGCCACAAGACAGATTGGTAGGGAAACCGGAGGCGATCAGAGAAAGACTAGAAATCCCTTTCTGGCGGTCATGCTTGATGTCAAAAATGCTCTTAAGAACCTGTCATGGATCCTGTGAACACTAAAAAAACAGAGGTACGTATTAGTGGAGGCTTCGGCGAACTTGAAAGACAGCATCATACAAATTGTGTCCTCGGGCTTCGAGATGACCGCTGGCGCGCCCCAGGAGTCCATCAGTAGGCCGCTTCACTGTGATCTTGCGTAGGATAGAGTTCTGGGAATCAACGATATCCCCGAAGAAGTGTAACTGATAGCATAAACCCGCTCGCGAGGAGATATCTGCATTGATGCAATTAAAGGGCTTCAGATTTGCGCCAGCTGAGAGTGGAACAATACTCATCATCAGGGGTACGGGAGAAGCCAAAAAAAGAGACTCTTGATGGGAGTGGCGAAGGCTATAACCTTTTTTGGCACTCCGGTATTGATCATCTCAGTGTCGTTAGCTAGATAGATTTAGAAGTTGCTGAGCAAAACACACCGCATCCTAGCACTAAGAGTGACACACGCATACAGGACGGTGAGCACAATGGAGCTACTGGTCCTCGCCGGGTCTGGAACCTGGGACCTGGGTTCCCTCAGATTTCAAAGTTTATGAAAGGAGAGCGGCCACGACGGACACCCTGGAGGACACCCTAAAGGCCTCGCAAGCCGAGTGGGACATAATACCTGCCGGGGACTCTAGTGCCTCATTTAGGCACAACAACAAAACCTGGATAAACAGACTGGGTTAGCTCTCTCGTCACACGGTTGCTCGCGTGGCACGGTAACTCCCAAAGCATCCATGCCACATTGGTAAAGCCTCGTCGGACATATGTGTTCACAGGCATGTGGATCGAAGGCGATGCCAGCATGCATGGCCATTAGACTTGCATATGGTACCGTCAGAGGAAAATATGTGGTTCAGGCACTCAAGCACACTGTGGGGATAAAAGCTTTTGTGGGGTACCTTTGTGGAGACAAAGATAAATGTAAGGATGCGAAAGACACCCTAAGGGAAATCATGGCTAGGAAACGCAAAGTGGTCGGGAATAGGATCCTAAACTTCTTAGCCACAGACACACCTGCAATAGGTCTTGATGATCGACGATGCTGAACTGAGGTAAAGGTAAAACTTTATTGGTTTATTAAAGGAGCTGCAATTTCACAATGCTTAAGGTCTCTTATATGTCACGCAGCGGGGTTCAAACCCGCGGCTTCGAACCGTTCCCGAGGTTCAGGGAACACAAGGTGTGGACCCTAATGCGGGACATAGCCTGTCTGCTGGGGCAGGTAAGAGGATGGCTGACCGCGGTGGACAACTAACGGGATCTCTAGAGCTCACTAGCCGCTTTCTATTGCGCAAGCCTTTGGTTAATTGCATGCTGCAATTAACTGAAAACCGATATTTATCAGCTCCCTTTTGGCTACTAGTTGCTGGTGAGAAGGGATACGTTGTATTTTAAAGGGCACTTTATGATGAATGCCACTACGTAATTTATGCCGGAAACATTTCCGAGCATCCAGAATACGCGAATATGATTTTTGTTGCGACTCTAGATCATACATTATTTGCACACTTCAACAATACTATAATTTTTTTTGTATTAAATGTGTTTTTAAGTTGAAAACACGTATAGCTGGTCTCGCTATCACGCTGGGCGAGTTCTAGGATGGTTGCGTTTTAAGTCCGGAACATTCCGAATCGCTGCTCGACTCCTCGGCCGTTAGTCATTACAAAACTTCAAATTCTGGAAAATCCATAGAAAGCTTGTATCAGCCAGATCGTCAAGCCTCGTTCACGCGTGAGCGAATCAGCCCAACTCCAGAATTTCCATGGCGCAAGTAAGTGACACACGACCACTCGCGCGAAGTCACTTCTGTGCTCAATTTTATATTGTGTAGATATACAGTCCGCGAGATTGTAGGGTGGTCGAAAATTGGCAATGTATCACAATAAACGTGTTCTTACTCATTACGCTACATAACAGCAGGTATTGTTTATGATTTTGCTAGCGAGGCCTTTACGAACTATCTAAATGCATTTGGTAAGTCAGTGTTAAGATTACTGTCAGTGTTAAGTCCCATATGAGTTAGCCGACAAAAATAAGAACGGCACGATGATTTGTGTCTCGGAATATGGCTGAAATGTAGGTCTCCTCGTTGTTTTCGACCTCTTCCCATCTTTCTCTCTCTCTCTTTAAAAAGCCGGACGGCGCGGGTTCGAATCCCGTGACGTTACACATAGGAAGCGTCACATATAGCGTTGTAAAAAGACTGCAGTTCCGATAATAAATCGACAAAAGCCATATTACCTTGACCAATTTTTCGGAGCTCTTTTTGCCAGGACCTGGGTTTGTTTTTTGTCCAGAACAATCATTTAGCCGGTTTTTAAGGTCATCTTCGTTGTGGAAGATCTCGCCTTTTCTGTGACGGGCTAGCGCTGTCGTGAAAAAAGTTGACGTGCGCTTGTTGATCTTCTCTCTTCAGAGAGAAGATCACTTTGTGACATATAAGAGAGCTTAAGCATTGTGAAATTTCAGCTCGTTTAATAAACCAATTAAGCTTTATCTTTATCTTCTGTTGAAGGGCCTCGTCCACTCGATGCAACTGAGTATTGCAGGGATGCCGAGTTGCCTCTTTCAAGAATTTCCCAGCATGTCACACCATTGTAGTCCCATCAAATCATGACTTCCTTCGGATGAAAATTTTGGCTTCGCTCTGGGCTGAGGTTTGTCCCCTGAGTCAGTCATTCTTTCGAGTTCTTCATGTTTATATAGAGGAGCAATAGTCAACTGTTTGACTTGCTCACATCGGTCAGCTTGTAGGCAATCCAAGCTCCAACTTCTTGAGTGAATCACAATGGATGAAGACGTTGAAGTATCATGAGCTTATCCAGCGTGTGAACAACGCTCAACTTGACTGTCGACCGCCCTCCCATAGACGGGCCTTCAGGCGGTCATCTCGTCATTAGTGAAGGGCCCACCAAAGCAAGGAGCATCTTGTCACCTTTACAGTTCGTAATCAGTTCACTTAGCTGTCGCATCCGTACACAACACGTATGTCCATGGCCGCTTCGGAGATTTTTTTCTTCATGTTGCCCGGGGCAACTCTTCAAGCTCCACTTCTTGCCCATCATAAAGAAAGATACCTTCACGCATGGCTATCACCGGTCGATCTCAGTTTATCGCTGTCAACACTTACTACCATTTTTCATTCGCTAGGTTCATCTTTTCACTTTATATAGACTGACTTTGAGAATTCCTCAGGGTCCCTTATACTAAAGGGTTTGTATTACTTTATAGCCAATTCTTAGTTATTTATGGTTTCCTTTGTATTCCAACCCGAAGACATTAATTCACGAGCTTCATTGACTGTCGTTGAACTCGCTCTTTACTGAGTAATCCTTTATTACTTTATCCTGCCTTAGCCAGTAATGATTGGTGATTGGTAACATATGTCTACACGAGTTGAGTTAGAGGTCTCCCAATGTACTTATTGAATGCTAAGAATGAACACACAATACAAGAATAGTCTCTACAACGAGGGACGTTCGCAACCCAACGGATTTCTCTTGGTGGCTCGAGGCGCGTAAGGTCGGCACGAAATACTTGGAGTCGGATTTTGTTCCCTCTGTATTAATCATAATGAATCCGATAGATTCCGTATTTGTCCTTTAAGTAGTGACCACTTTTCAAACGCATCTGGGACCTGAACCAGTTCAGCTTCTGTGCTAGCGCGTGTACACACTCACAATTGTATCGTTTATGTTGGCGGTCACCTCTGCCTAATCCGCTAATTACCCGGCACGTAATTGCCTGGAGGATAGTGGTTGCTGTGTTAATTCCAAGGGGCAGTCTTGTAATCGGGTACGGCTGTTTGGCGCCCTGATCGTATTCAATTTTTAGTGTCGCCATTGACTCAGATTTGGAGGTGCGCCAAATCGAAGTCAGTGGTGACAAATTGTTTTGTGATTTCCAGAACCTTTCGTGATACCACTGTGGATTGGCGCGGGTCTCTTAATTTTCCCCATTAGTCATGTTTCCATCCTTCAAACAGGCACAGGGAATATTTTTCCACGACTTCTTGTGCCGTTTTGATCATTCGTGATGTTGGTATCCAAGGATCTTCGGAAGGTCACACTCAATGGACAGAGCAAACTCAGCGTAGCCCTTTTGCAAAAAAGTTGAAGGCAAAGTCCTTCGAAGAGATAGGCCGTGGTGTGTGTGTGTTTTTGTAGTTTGAATAGAATTGTTTGAACTGTTTGTAGGCGGCAAACTCCCAACACCATGAATATCACTGGCTTGTCGCACCTCCAATGGGGTCAGTGCGGGCGAAGAGCTCGGGTGTAAACGTGTGCCTTGAAATAACACTAGATATTCCGGGCTGATTCCCGAGAGCCTTAAACATTGAACTTAGTCCACGGTATAACTGCATTTGGTATTGTTCCCTTCATAAGAAGGATCCTCTCTCCCCCCCAAGCAAATGTGCTACGGTATTGGGGGTGATTGAACCCCCGTATGTATGTGTCCGCCTACGTCCGTCTCCTCCGATTGCCGAAGGCAGACGCAAGCGAATGCCCCCACCCCCGCTGCGAGCGCCACCTGGCGACTCGACGCATAATAGCCCTTTTTTAAGCAATTTTCCAGGCTAACTTTCAGCAGTCACCATTTAATGTCTACGGAACTGCCTTCCAGAGTTGCTTCTCAAGACGGACCCCTTGAAATGCAAATGTGCAAAGGTGGGGATCGAACCACGCGTCTCCTCTCCACCCCCCCCCCCCGGCTGCGAGGCGCATAAGGACACAAAACGCCACCGGCCTCGACAATACTCGGTAATACTTCTACGGACTTATCGTGATTGTCCGTCACTTTTTTTAAAAACTTCTTTAGACTTTTGTTTACAATAGAATTTCGTATTTCTATAGAATTCCATAGAATTAACGCCTCCACCGAATTGGCGAACAAGCTTTAATGCGCAGTTATAGAAGCTTGTTCTTCGTCTTCTTTTGTTTTTAGGACACGTTGGAACAATTTGAAACGCTTATTAACTTATTTATTAATAATGTTACACTCAGTGAATGTGATCTTGTGAAGTTTATCGATTGTGGTGTTCTCGACCCAGCCTAGCCTGGGAAGATAGTTCATGTTATGGTATCCAACGTGATAATACAGGTAATCAACTCGAATCCAGTCAATCCGAACTCCCAAAAATACGACTCGTAATACAAGGTCATCGTAACTCAGGAAATTAGGTTACCTTGTCATAATGTGTTCATACATTATATCACATATCTTCGTCCTCGTCAGTCAACTTCGTATGCATTATGCTATGCTTATATATATATATATATATATATATATATATATCTATTCTTCCGTTAAATATGCTAACGCGTTGATCCAGATTGTCTATAGTGCCTCACTTTAGGCCAGTAAGACAGTTAATCTATAGTTAACAAGGATTCTTAATGCAAATGTATCGTTAGCACATATCTAACTAATATTTCAGTTTAACGGTCAGACGTCTTTTCTCCTCCAATTACATCCGTCAACTAAAATCAACAGTCCTAGTGCGAGTTACTAATATTATGTTGCCTAACTCGTTCTATAATTTATATAAATATGGTTATTTGTTTTTGCTATGAGAAGCTATCGGGTAAGCAGCGAGGAAAGAAGGTACATAAGAAGGGACTAATCAATTGTTAATTAGTAATAGTTCATAGTTGTCGTCAGTTGTCGCGCGTTTTACAGATGCTCTCAGCATGGCGGGAGGGATGCGTTTGGGTGTGTGCGTGATTCGCCGACTCTGTATCCACACCGCCTGTAAAATAGACCAAAAAATTAATTTGGTGATGATGCTAACCAACGGTTGGACACTCTAAAAAGTCTTGTTGAAATTGCCAAAAAGAGACTCTCCTCCTAAGATCCCCCCCGGAGATAAAATCCTCAAGGTCTCTTTCTGAAGTAAGCGTCATTCAAATCATGGATGCCTTGCTCTGAGAGGTAGTAAGCCGCGAAGCAAAACACAGGTTTACGACCTAATAGGTATATAAAAGTGAACTTTCCGACACTCCCCCTTCAACATTTTGCTCAGTCCACGGTACAACTGCTATTTAGGTATTAAGGCTCCTTTCGTAAGACGGACTTCCCCCTTAAAAGCAAATGGGCGTAGGATGGGGAACATGCGTACCTCGCCCGATTGCAAATCGTCCCTTCCCCGAATGCACCCACTATGCCATTCGGAGACCCGAGAAGTCACCAAAGTTGCCTAATGTACGACAGTGAACTATGAAGTATCTGTGACACTGAATACGAACACCCACAATAAGGGTTTCTTTGTAATTGCCACTTTTGTGCAATTCTTGTGATGTGTTCTCATATTTCTCATTCGTATGAGGGAACTCATTGCTTGAGTTAAGTGAACTTCTCTTTCGATGCAAAACTGTCGAGGCGAAGATCTAACATCGTATCGTAAGCGAGCGTCTAATAGCGTCATCGAGAACGTAATCGTTGGGCTTGAGCAGTTGTACTGTGGAGTGAATTAAATGTTTAAGCTTCTGGGGCAAAAGCCTGGAAAATTGGACCATCTCGGCCCCGGCCTGACACTCTGCTTCCAGCTATAATTTTTATAGAAGCAGTTATTGAAAGTGTATATCTACATTTTGTTTAACTAGCGTGAAAAATTTACGTTTAGTACGCTCGTTGGGTGAATTTTACTAAAAGATCATTTTGTTTCGACAACTTTAGACGTCTCCATCTCCGCACAAAAAGGACAGGTTTCAGCCTTGGGTCACCGCAAATCGAATAGAAACATAACTGTGTGTTTAATTAGTACCTCGCAAACACTCATCATTTAGTCAAAAATGATTTGGCGATTATCTGTACCACGAGACGAGAATTGCTCAAAATCCTCCATGGAAGTTCCTTAATTTTAGACAATTTTCGTTAAACAAAAGCGATCTAGCAAATTCCGCATATTTATTCAGCAAAGGAGCATGACCTAAACTTTCTGATTATTTTCAAAAACACTTTGGAGAAATTTCATGGTGCCCATCATGTCCAACAATAAACATATTCAACTAAGGTTTATTCGCGTACACCTATTTGTCAACCCCTTGACTTCAACCATTGGCCCTGATAAATTATTCTATAGACAAAATACTAATTAACTGTCTGTACCAACTCCAGTATGATTTTAGTGAACACTAAATAGTGGAAGAAAACTGCGTGGAACGTCGCATGCGCCAACCCCGATTATGACTTGCGGAAAATCTCATAAACCTAATCATTCGTCATCATCGTACTGGCCGCCCATGTATCAGAGGATAGGTCAATACAAGATTGAGTCAGAAACGAATAAGTAGACCCGGTGACATAAAAAGCGTTGCGGAACGTCCGAAACCATTCAGGCCAGACTATCGGATAGTTTCCGAGCTCCTTCAAGGTCTATGAAAATTATACACAGCCCCATAAATACACTCCACCTATTTGACGGAGCTTGCTAATTGGCTGATAGCAACTTCCTCGTCACAGAGGCCTTTGCGGATTGCAGAGGCGTTGAATTTTTCATCATGTGAACCCCATTAAGGAGTAACCTGACCACTTTTGGCAGTGGCCTAACCTTCAGCTCTCAAAACGATTCTGGAGGATCCTCATTACTCAAGTTCTCCAACATAGAAACATTTTTGCAAAATGAATCAACAGTACTATAAACTTGGCTGAGGCTCGCCTCCAAATTAAATCCCCCTGATGGTCTATTGGTGAGCCCCTGGAACCGTAAGATTCGGGAGGGATATTTGATTTTGACCAAATCCTGGCAGACGCTTTGGAGGATCTTTGGATCTCTTTACCAGCCTTCTTTGTCTGGGGATTCGCGCCAGATACACGACCGCTTTAAGGAAATACCCGTGGATGGCTCCAACAAACCCTCATAGTGATGTCTGAAGGTTAAGGGCTCAGGTCTGTGACATCGGTGAAAGGCTGAGAATTCAGCACAGAAAAGGACCGCAGATGACCGAGCGCATAAAGAAAGCGTTTTTCCCATGGACGCTCCACAAGGGCGATTCCGTTTGGCTAAGCATACCAGCAATATTTGACAAGCAACGGGTTAGCTTAAGAGAGAGAGAGAGAGAGAGAGAGAGAGGATAGTGGTATAACAACACAGACCAGTTCACCAGCTACTCAAAGTACCATGGGAAAGCTACACATATGGCCCCCACAGATCCTCATAGCAATGTCGACCCCGGTGGCGTCACGCATTCCTGTGCGCCTTGCAATCGGAGGAGACGGACGTAGGTGCGAGTCTGAGAGTTTGATCCCTACAGTTGCACATATGCATTTAAAAGTGTCTATCTTACGAAGCAATGCAAAAGGCAATTCCGTAGGCGTTAAATGTTGGCTGAGAGTCAGCCTGAAAACATTTAGGTCCTCATAGTAATGCCCAGAGGTTAGGTGCTGAGACCTATCGCATAGGGGGGAACAGCTGGGAGAAAGTTGTGAAGCTGTGAACCACACGAACGACCTAGATTGATTGAGTTCAATAGTACACAAGCGGATTCTCCGACAGACTGGCAGCTACCTAAAATCAGTCGAGTCGAACACCCAATGGCACATCGGTCTCGAGCTAAACACCTCGATATGACAAATCATTAACTAGGGTCACAAACCAATCGTGAAGTACTATTTATTCCATAAGGATCATCTCTATGTGGCTGCTTCAGTATACAGAGAGTTACTATATGGACTAACCAGAAGAAAACACCAATTTTTTTCTTCTCCATATACACTTTTATAGACAACCATTCTTATCAGCGTCAGCGTCCCCAAGTTCATTTCGCACACTGTATATCATACGAAGGTTGTAATGAACCCCATTCTTTACCCCAAGAGCACACGCTAATCATTTAAGCACTAGCTACAAATACTAATAATAATATTCACAAACAATTCTCTGGGAGTACACGCGAGCCCGTTGTGTGCCCGGAGCGTAGATGGCATACGAGTAAGTGGTGCTCGAATGAGTCTCATTGTGAAGCGGCTGTTACGCCGTTCGCCTGCTGTGTGTAAAGCAGGAACGATTACTGTTCTGTAGAGGATTGAACATGATTAAACCGAGAGGGCACTTGGGTTAAGTTGTGCTCGTCATGCCGCGTTAATTTCCTCCAGTCAGATGAACAAAAGGGATGACCCTTAAATTAAAATGATGAAAGCTTAATTTAATGAAATCGAGACTAAGCAGAACTATGACCTATTATAAAGATATCTGAACTATTGACGTTCGGAGATCATTTAATGTGTGACCCTGTCTGAACACAGCTACCATATATATATATATATATAGTGGGGAAGCCTCCATGTTCTAGGCCATGGTACTGTGGGACTCCTGCCTGTTAAATATATATATATAT
The DNA here is from genome assembly GCA_019614645.1 of Stratiolaelaps scimitus. Lineage (NCBI taxonomy): Eukaryota > Metazoa > Arthropoda > Arachnida > Mesostigmata > Laelapidae > Stratiolaelaps > Stratiolaelaps scimitus. The sequence continues at coordinate 124,108 of JABWDB010000103.1, read as the reverse complement.
GAATAACCTATAAACAGAGAATGGAACAATAATAAACACATACCTGGTCTTTTTGCCGTATTGTGCAAACGTCTCGTACAACCAGATCCAACTCGGAACGTTTGTTTTTTTTATTTCTTCTCAATTAACAATCGGTTTAAAAACAGTTCAGTCCAGTTTTGATACTCATTCTTCGAATTTCGCTATTTCCTTGCTGTGTATATCAACGAGCAAAGAGAAGGAATCCATCCAAATATGAATCACCATACGATATTTATGTATACGATTGCCGAGTACAAACAACACGAGCTGTATTGTCCCTCTGACCGCCTCATGACATCATTAGATAAAACGCTGCAGCGGCATTTTATATGTGGCTATGATGCGAGAGCAGGGCGGGTTAGAATTGTATTGCCATTGTGTGGTAGGTGTCCCCTGTGTCGATTATATTGACTTTGGCGGGTTTATGGGCGGACTTGTGATCCAGGCCTGTCGGGAATGCGCGGTGGGATCGATGGAACGGGTCTCCTGTAACGACGAATGTGTAGAAAATACAGAAAGAAATGGAGTATATTATTAAGGGGCTACCGAGGTAGTTCTTCATCGCATCCCGCGAGCGCTGGCCGCATTGGACGGGAGGACGTCTCACTCGATTGTTACGTTTACACGTTCGCGTGTGTATTCCGAAATGTGTCTCGTTGGAGACATCTAATAATAATAATAATAATTAATACCCTCCTTGTTAGGAGCTATGAAAAATCGTTTTAAATGATGAAGTCGCATATGCTGAGTCACTTTTTGAAATGAATGCAATACAATAATCTATGTGGAAGTATCATCTCTACACAAAGATATAATGGAATTACGATGATTGTACTCGTGGATATCGGCGACAATAGGGGCCATCGAAGCTACAGCGTATCGGAGTGTCCCGCAGATGGTCTTTGATTAGTAAAGGTAAAGGTTTTATTGGTTTATTAAAGGAGCTGCAATTTTACAATGCTTAAGCTCTCTTATATGTCACGCAGCGGGGCTCGAACCTGCGGTCTCTGGCTTCCGATAACCAGTAGACGGGAGGAACGGAACCGCTTGGGTTCGAATCCTGCCAGAAGCGGAGAGTCCATGAATTTATTGAGCATCTTTCTTTGTCTATGGATCCTTGCCGGGTACGTCATGGTTGGGGAAAATAAAGCGAACGTGGCCCCGGCATACCCTCGTAGAAATATACCCACAAGGTTCAGGGGGCTCGAACCTCCTGCGTTCACCTAATCACGCGAACCTTCTAATAACTCGTGGCGATTCGATTAAATCGACGACGACCTTGACGATACAAAAATCGACTTAACATAACTCCTTGAACTCTTATGCCAGCTTAGATAAATGCATAAATGGTGAAACCTTGAAGGTGGGATCACAGCATGGGAGCGCATGGCGCGTGGCAATCTCTAAGCGAATTTAACTATTATTTATGCTCAGTGCGCGCGACTTCAATTGCACTTAGGCTTTTACGGCTACGTGGACTCTTTAAGCGAATGAATAGAGGCTTGATCAAGTCGTGTTTAGCTTTACCAGCTTATAAAACATCTTAGCTTACACACAATATCGGTACCATCACAATAATCGCTTATAGACTTAAGGACAACTTGTGCAAGACATTCCCGTTGCTATTAAATGGCTCAGATTGTGTCTGGGCTTGTTGTCGTAAGCAGCGTAATGAATTAACACAGTCACAGGTCCTTCGTTGACACTATCCCGAGCAAGCGGAACAGGAAAAAAAATGGTCCCCTGCCAAAAACAAATCGATTTGGTCGGATCTGTCCGAAAAATCAAGACATGGACAAGTCCAGCAAGACCCTCATGGTCTGCTGATAGATGGACGTCTGTCCTCCACAATGTAGACTATATACTCGGTGTTTGTTGATTTGCAATCATCATCATCATAGCACAAACCCTCATGGGTTCTAGGCAAATTCAGCGGGATGTCCGTCTTATAGAGCCGCAATGCTAAGAAATCACGTTGTACCGTGGACTGATTTCAATGTCCAAGGCTCTGTGGGAATATGAACACTGCCCGTGAACATTTACTTTAAGTAAATTTCTTAATGATAATAATAATATCGGCTTTATTCAGACCAAAATGTGTAACAGTCTATCTAATGCATAAGAGTCACGTTGGTCAAGAATAAAAGTCAAGAGTAAATTTCTTAATGTACTTTAAATTCACCAAACGCCAAGTTATACTACTATACCCAATTATCGTGATAATTTAATTTCAACTCAAACGCAACCGCATCAAAATTACTAATCAAACGCCTATATATTTTAATATGTATCTACACGTCATGTTCACTTTTGTGACTTTTGTGACAACGTGACTTTTTCACAAAGCTACTAATAAAGTAATTAACTGCCTGCGGAATCAACAAAACATTAATAACACATGTCATTTTGGTTTCTTTCATGCTCGTGGTGTCCGACTATTAATGTTTCAGCATCATTCATTTTATTGGCGTGTAATTCTTCGTCGGCAAGTTGTGTTAGTCATGAGATTCGCGTGATCATGTGTCATTCAACTCGAGTTAAGTGTTAGCCCAGCTGAGGTTCTCTCCTCAGCTGGGCCGGGCTTCATCAGCTTTTCTAGTTTCGAATCGGAACGCCAGCTTCCCTCCTTGTTCCCCTTTTGAATAGTTTAGTCATTTTCATCGATATATTATTGATTTGTTGTCGTAATTTCAGTCGATTACACCGTTAGCTTGCTCGACGAACTATTGTTATCGGCAAGTAATATGAATATTCTCTTCATTGTAATTAATAATAGATTAGTATTCGAACGCGAACGGTATCATTGCATTTTCTAGTAACATTGTATCTCGCACTCCCGACGGCTACATGTCCCATGCTTGTTCACTCGTATAAGCAACCTGTCACCATTATTAGTTTTATCATTATTATTGTTGTTATTATTATAATTATTATGATTATTCAATTATAGTTATCCATTGGGTCGTATATATATATATATATATATATATATATATGAATTAATGTGTTACTCTTTCTTACTAGTATTTAATCATTATATGGGTTGCCTCTTCTACATATATATATATATATATATATATCTTTCTCTCGGTACTGCACTTAACGTGCACCAATGCTGACCTATATGACAGTCAAAAAGTGACAATGCATCGATTTCTCTATATTATGTAGCAATTATAGGGATAATTGACATTTCAATTTAGCACATGCCTGACGTTAATTCACTAATTGATTGATTGAATAATGCCAAATGTTATGCCAAGTTTGTTTCCTCTCACATAGTCCACATTGTCACTCCGACATTGAACGTCGCTCGCAGCGAAATTGAAATGTTAAGTCCACTGATTAGTAACGTTTGGACGAGGTTAGATCAAGAAAAATTATCGACACAATGATAAAAACAAAAATACATTCTATAACACATACTCCATCTTACTGTATGTCAATTTTCCAACCGAGTATAATAGCTAGATAGCGCAGGCACACACACAAAAAACACACACAAATCGGTAAACATAAGACTATAGGCGAGTTTTTGCCCACTTCGTCTGCTTGAAGAAAAATTCAATAGAAGATTGAAAATAAAAACACATTTCCTAATTGTAAACATGTCCTCACTCGAATCTCAACCGTCTCAAATGTGTTACCCCATTTTGGTGAGTACTTCAAAATCTCTTTGGATTTGTGGACGTCTCTGCTGTCACCAACACAAAAACGATCTCATATGGTTATTTGCACACTGTGCACTCTCTCTCTCTCTCTGCCTGTCTTTAACAGAGCGGTATTGTTCCTCAACCGAAAATAATTTTCGCGTTAATTGTAGCAAACAGAAAACAAAAGCCTATTCTTGTTATTGTCGTCACCAGCCACCATCTTCATTGCAATAAAGCATTTAGTATTTGATTAACTTTTTTTTCAATAACATCACTCAATTGTCACACGCAACCATTAGAAATTCGGCGGCTCACGCCGGAAAGGTTGGCGCCCACTCATAGAGCGAAAACGAAATCAATTTGTCCAAAAGGAAACAATGATTTGAAAAGGAACAGCCCTTATACGGATAACTGTAACGAAGGTTTTCCCCTCAGTGACGTATACACCGAAAGCTAATATTACCTCAAGTTAGTGATCAGCTATAATATACACAAGAAAAAATAAAGCTAATAAATCCATAGATACATGTACAAAATATGCCATCTATATTGCTGCGACAAAATCGTGTGTTACACTGTTCAAGTATTGTGTCAGGAACCCAAGAACGACAGTAAGATATCTATGCATTGGCGCAATCTTTGAGGACATACAATAACATGGGAGGGCCGCACGGCTGGCTGGCTAGTTAGACCCCGCCTAAGCATCATATGGGTGATCGAATCCACTCGAAATATACGAGTCGTTGTTGTCAATCAGACTCAACCTGTCATGGAGAGGCAGGTATTATCTTCTCCTGACGTTCGCCTTCGAGGCCTTTCACAGCAATAAATAAGAAGCTCATTATTATACTCAATAGCACTCGAATACATGTAACTCTGTATAAACTCATTTTCAATTCGTACGTAACGACACGACATGCCATGTGCTGCTTGACTCGTATACACATATATAGGATGTTCGAAAATCTACTCAACAATATGAAGGGAGGCTAATGAACCGCTTTGCCGATTTCAGAGACAACTTCCCGTTAACGTTTTGGCTTTTCTTTTTCCACCAATACATATTCGTCGCCCATAGAGTTGGATAGATTTCCGAACACCCTGTATATACGTATATCATCACTATCCACTGCTATTTCATTGTCAAGTTTCACAAGCGTATCATGTACGTAAAACAAATTGTGACAGCAGATGTCCGCTATTTCATCGATTTCGCCTCTCATTAAACAGCAACAGTGTCACTTTGTACGACACTCGTGTCAATGAAAAAAAAAGCGGCAAATGATTGAAGATCACTTTCGAAATTGGCGCAATCTTTGTTTGGGTGTAGAATATTACGGGCGCACATAATCATCATCGAATCAGCGCACATAATCACATGTCCTTCTTGTGTGCTATTTGCCCACCCTCATTCTCATCCGGGGTCTATCCCTTCATAGAATCTGACGAACATATTCACTAGAGATCAGTTTGTGATTACGACTAGTACGAATTATAGCTATAACACTATTGATTATTACCATTATTATTATTACCATCATTGTTATGGTCGTAGTGTAACCGCCCTCCACTGGTTCGTGCTTTACTGATAACAGGCAGTGAAATGAACAAGCCTCCAGTCGCGTTCATTAAACGTTGTCAACGAATTTCTCAAGCATTCTCATCGTAACAACAATCTATCTCTTTCTCTCTCTACATATATATATATATATATATATATATATATATATATATATCATGAATTGACTGGAATTTATTATGTTAGTTGTTGGTTGCCATTCTTCCTGTATACGTGGTTGTCATATCAGTGCGTACTGGTAGTAACATCGTAATGACAGATGTCAATATCAGAGTATATCCATCCATCCATCGGTCATGGTATGCTCGGTCACAATATAGTTAGTTGTTGCAAGGGATGTTCCACGCTATTATTCTTACTATTATTATTCTTTATATCATGATATATTTATGAGAGACTTCGTGGCACCATCGTCAACTGCACTTATCAGTAATCACTCGTCTCAGTAATGTCTATGTCTCTGCTATCATCGTTCGTTCGTTCGGGTTTTGCTCTCATTTTTCTATCGATCTATAGGAAAATATACCGCGAAAAATTCAAACATAGCAGACGACTTTGAGTTGAAGTAAACGATGAATCATAAAGGCTAACATATGGCCACGATTATTTATGTTAGCATCTATAATAATAATTATTATTATTATTATTAGTAGTATCGTATAACATTTCTTGTTTAAACTGTTTGTTTTACTACTACTACTAATAATAATAATAGTAATAAAAATAGCGAAATATTAACAACAAATACCCTATTCGCTTCTAGATTCACGTTGTTGTTGTTATTGTTGTTGTCGTCGTCATTTTTACGCAATAAATATTGGGACTTTACTTGCACTGCAGTATATGTTTCCTGTTTGTGTTATTTTTTTTTATGATAGCATACTCGAACAACTATAAGATATTCATTTTCAAGTGAACATCTTGATGTTGAACATGTTTGCATCGTATATAAAAGGCGTAAAAATTTTACTCGAAACTGAAGACTATTGGCGTTTCTCGTATCAGAGCACTGAAGTGAAGCAATAAAGAGCGAATATGTCACACGATTGATATTATCTAGTTTTGTGCATGGTAAGTGCTTGCCAACCCAGCGTATTGCCTATAATGATAGATATCTCTTCATAAATGGCACAGGACAACAAGGTAACCAAACGATTGTTGACAACAATGATATAGTCTTGATAATATCAGTGAACAAGGCAAGTTTGTGTTAGTACGCCATACCAACCCACAGATAGACTAATATATATATATATATATATATATATATATATATATATATGTATATATATGACATTCGAGATGACGAAATCAAACGTAGATCTTCAGACGAATGGGGAATTAATATATATATATATGGAAGAAGATATCTGAACTCTGAAGATTGTATATTTTTCGCGTGACGCCCACCCGCGTGTCATGAACATACGCAAACTCATAATGGTATTCAATGCCGAAACTCACCTACATCGACTACTTTGCCTCGATCTTAATTCGGATACTTCTGGCTAGCCGTTGTAGTTGCGCCTGGTATTGATATAGTACATAGATAGAGTAGAGGGAGATTATGCGGTGCTATTTCTGCTGTTTCGTTCTGCCAAACGCGAGCCGCTACGCCTATGCAGCCAGCGCCGCCAGAAACAGCAGCACCTCGGGATTTTAATAGAAATGTAGTCGCCATGGCCACCTATTGGCCTATTAGTTAGGACCTTTTTCAATGTCATTCTCTGGGTAAACTTGTCAAACATTTCCACGCATTGTATTTTGGCTTGGTGTTGTCAAGTTTGAGTTGGCTGAAACGAGATTGATCTAAAACAGAGCGCTTGTTTATGACCTTGTCCGTCGGGACCGGGGAGGGGATAGGTGAGACGTCTAAATACCTAAAATCTCAGAGTTCACATATTTGCTTTCATCTATATCATATATATATATATATTTGCTACGTTGCCGAGGTTGGCGTTTCGAATGTGTGGGTTTATTATGGGAACGGCGTGTGTCTATTAACCGATGGGACAGGAATCGGCTGTTCCCAGCCGGCCGCCAGGCATGGCCGGCTGAATGTTCGCCTCCGCCAGATTTGCCAAATACGTTCCAAGATGACATTTTTTGTTTACGATATCTCTCTCTCTGCTCTCTCTCTCTCTAGCGCAGCCATCAGCAAATCGGAGCAGGCAACCCATTTTGCAACACGGAACTATTTTGTAATTCATCATCATTATTATAAGGATTATTATTACTATTATTATTGGCTTCTTGTTGTACTTTTCAATGTTGTCAATGTACGTGGCGGCGAGCAAAGGCACGACACAGTACTTTCGCCAGCATAATTATTATTATTATTATTATTATTAGCATTATTATTATTATTATTATTACGAAGTTCTCAATGTTGAGAAATTCGAGATGGTTTCTTTGACCTTGCAATGCACGTACGGTGTTTGCATCATGTTGAAGTATTCCTTGATCTTCTGTTGTTTTAACATTCGAGGGATTTTGGCCATATCCATCTAATCTTTATTGCTGACCTTATTTCGAGTGTCAGCCGCCAGCAGCATCGCTTGTCGGCAAAGCGCACAACATTGACAGCACGACGGACAACGTTTGACCGTCTCGAGATCCCAATGACCCCCTTTTCGGGAGGCATTACCGCATAACGTGCACGTAGTCATGATGCAGTTCGACTCGAAGTTCCCAGTGGAACCCTTCTTACCACCGCCCTTACCACCTTTACCACCCTTGGCCCCTCTCCCACCGGCTTTGCCACCTCGTCCCGCTACGCGAGTTGCACGCATGCCCGGCGCCAACGATTGCTTCCGGGATTGTACCCCAGACGGCGGCTCCGACGGAGGCTGGGAGCCTCCGCCCACAAGGGATGGAACTTGTGAGATTTGGGAACCTTGCGAGGGCTCGCGATTCGATGATACTGAAGGCCGTTTTGACGCTGACGGAAGCGAAGGAATCGATCCTTGGGACGTCGCGACCGATGGCGCTCGAGTTCCCTGAGACGATGAGGAGTGTATTGAGCCATTGCGTGACGTTCGATGATGTTGCCCTCCACCGTTGTGATGACCGCCCCTCCCCGAGCCGCCGCCGTTTGAACGGCTCCCGCTACGATGACTGTGCCGATCCGAACGCGACATTGACGTCGAGTATTCCAATAGGTTGACCTGTGTCGACGCATTGCGTACCGTCTTTGTGCACGACGACACGCTGATCAAGCTGCGGCTCTTTTCCCCGATCGAATCGATGTCACCAAGTGACGCCGAATCCGACCGGGCCTGAGGTCTTAACGAAAGCAGCTCACACGACGAAGGAGTGAGTCCGGAAATAGGCGTAGTTGTTGCTGCTGCTGCTGCTGTTGTTGCCGTCGTCGTCGTGCTCGTGGCCGTACTAGCTTTCTGTGTCGCTCCCAAGCCTAATTTCTCTGCGATATCCTGCTCTACCGCCAAATCACCCTGTAGGTCTCCAGGATCATGCGGGACACCCTCGACCTCCTTGTCCTGTCCACCACCCTCCTCCTCTTGGTCATCCTCTTCGTCAACCTCTTGCAGAGGTTCAAGTTCAGCGTCGTGGCCATCATCGTCGTCTGGCTCATCCTCCTCGTCATCATCATCGTCCTCCTCTTCTTGCTGTGGCCCAGACCCGGTGTGTTCAGCCTCCCTATTCCCCTCATCTCCATCATCGTCATCATTATCGTCCTCATTATCATCTCTATTATCATTGTCATCATCGTCGTCGTCACCGCCAGCCTCTGGATGCTCCGGCTGATCCTGTAGTCCGTCATTTCCACCAGCTTGTACCCCCCGCTCCCCGATATCTCTGCCTCGGTTACCCCCTCCGTCTCCACTGTTCCCGTTCGAGTGATCATCATGACTGTTGCCGTTTGAGTCGTCATTGTTACTGCTGCTGCTGCTACTACTATTCGAATTGTGGTTGCTATCCTGTCGACGGTGTTCGTGGCTGCCTCCGCTTGCTGACCGGCGTCCCCCGTCGTTCCAGTGGCCGTCCTGAGCTTGCTCTTGCCCTTCTTGGCCTTCATGTCCCGCACCGCCGTCCTGCCGATTCCTGTCACCATCGCTCGAACCATCATCCCTCGAAGCTCGGCCACCTCGTCCATCTCGCCTTCTACCCTCCTGTTCCCCTTCGCCGTCGACAAACAGGTCTAACGCGGCGACCTCCTCGAGATCGGCGCCCTCATCTTCATCTTCAAACAACAACTCACTGTCACATCCGTCCGCCTCGAGCGTGTCCTGATTATCATCGTCCTGGTCATCATCGACATCATCGTGGATGACGCAGAAGTTTGTCGAATCATTCCCCTTGACTTGAAATCGATGGTTGCCATCGGTCAGCTTCTCATTATTGTTATTCTGTTCCTTCTCCTCGTCATCTTGTTGTCCTGCTTCGTCTGGCTGCAGCCCTCCGAGCATGGCCAGTTCGTCAGAGCACTCATCTCCGCCGCCAATCAGGTCCGCGTCATCGTCATCGTTGTCGGCAAACTCGTCGTTCCCGACCGAGAAATTTAGGATCGAGGAGGAATGGTCGGAGTAGCCCCACGACTAATTGCGTCGGCGATTCGCGCGGTCCGGCCAGGGGGAATTCATTTGGTTAGCCACAAACGCCGCCGTGGGATATATTGCGGGGAAGAGGGGAAATTTGGTATAGAGCATTGTTATGATGTGTTCGGCGTTTTAGTTATTCGTCACGAAAAAAAAGGAAACCGGTTCAATGAGAAAATAATTTACGAACAAAAAAAATAATTTACGATGAAAATATGATTGACGGTTGACAATCAGTATACGTCAGTTTTGCAACAGATGCCGATTGTTTGTGTGTTGGGGTTAATTATTAGTTGAGACATCCACGAAGACAGAGGCAGCGTGTGAAGCAGAGAAACGAACAAAGACAGATCAGATTATGTTAATTATTGAGCCACTGGTTCGAATCGGTCCACTCGACTCGGACATATACCCGGCGGCTTTGGTTGAATCGTATATTTGATTGTTTCATGCACGATCCTTAAGGAGCGGCACACACACACACACACTACCAAAGCATATGTTAACACCGGTTGCCTTCCCATACGTTACGTAGCTACTCATCGAAGGTCGATCAATTAGATGTTTGGATAAAGTGCAGGCAAGCATGGCAAGCTTAATTGATTCAAAAACAGGCATTCTAATCAAAGCTGCGTCGCAAAGCTGCCACTCTCCTTGATTAAAATGTTTGGCTTGACTCTCGGCGAACGTTCGTTCTCGAGATCAAGTTCAACAAATCTGTGAAAAGTCCAACATTTACAATCGCACTATCGCGTCTAGTTCTCAGTGGTATACGAAGCTTGCTTTGTTATTTCCTTAATGAACGCAAGTTGCCATGCGAACTGACAGCAAATATGAAAATCGGCTTGATCCACTGTCGCTTCACGCAGATGTCATTTAAGCGATAAATATACAAATATAATGGAGAAAATACGAAAGCATTAGGTTGTTCGGAAATTAATGTCGATGGTTTAATCACTATTAGATAGAGCGCCCGAAGTCCGCTATCAGACAAGATAAACTTGGAGAGGGTGTACGTTTTTATACAAAGAGGCCAATACTGAGCCGTTTGGAACAGTCAGTTCCGTTGGACAACGCTTCCCTAGCCGTCGAAACAACGTCGAGGTAAAATCGTTCTCCAGGTCCAAGGTTCAATCAAGAGGTAACAAAAAAAATTATTTCCAGACAACCTAATATGTATATAGTAATTGTTTCGCATTATACTCGGTAAACACACTTTCAACCCTAAATAAACGTTTACTCAAGGCAGACAATAGAGACGAAATTGTTGCTTTCAAAACGAGGCAAACTACTAGCTTAAACGCACTAGGAATCATATCATATATCGGCAGCACACGCCATTAATAATAGAACTAATAAATTAGTCTTCCAAGAATTACTGACGCGTTGACGACGAGATACCCCTGTGTGGTGCGTATGACAGCAACACCGGCAGATATGATCAATGTGTCACAAGGGTCGGGAGAACCATTCGCATCAAATTTTCGGTATCGTGCATCTCTTCGTTATTCTACATCGAATCAAGTCCCAGACAGTTTTGGAACAGGGTCGCTTGTAGAAGAAAGAGTTATGAGACTCGCTTCTGTGCCGAACAAGCTACAAGGGTGAGCGAGTACTTCTGGCTTCGTTTTGAAACATTTGCCAACGAAACAAGAGGGAACGTGCGAATCTTGTCAGCTACGTCTGCATTGAGATCGCAGCCGTCGATAGTGGATACGCCTCCATGCAATTTTCCACCATCTTCCATCAAGAGCAGCTGCCTTGATTCCGTGAAATGACCCGAGCCCAAACTACGGACACCTTGCCCGGCCGAGATAGCGATTGACGCCTATACACCGCGTGCATATAACACATCAGAGACATCGTAATACAATCAAATGTAGATCCTGTCGGATGCCCTTCAATCTACTACTTGAGGGACACTTCGCTAACTACTACACAACCTACAACTCAGTGATGGCTAAAATCCCCGCGTGCTTTACACAGCAGAAAATAAAACCAAATGACTCATAAGGAATCTTCCCAAGAATAATACGAGACTAAGGTGTAGGTCAACACGAACGACGCACGAATCTATGTACAATAAATTCATTCTCTTGTACACTGGGATATGATAATTTCATACGACTGGCACCACACACATAAGCAGAGAGGAGAAAAAACACTATGGCAACAAATACAAGGTGTATAATTATAAATGATCATTATATATAATTACATGTGTTCATTAGAAATCATTACAATAAATGCTAGACATCCCATTCAACTATCTCAAAACTCTATGAAAAACGAACGCATGGTTGCGGCGTTAAACATAACATAATGAATTCCAATTTTCCTTAATGAGCATGGGTAGCCTAGTAATAGTAATAGACATAATTATTTTAACTGAAATTAGCCACGAGATTCGTAATAATAATGATAATACTACTATACACTATGATTGAGTGTCTAAAAATAAAAAAATAATTAAGGAGGGTTAGGGCAGTTGGGTGTCAGGGAATGCCTACGCCATTCCACTTTTTGCTAAAACAAATTCATTATTATCAAATAAATAATCAAAATCATAATAATGTCAAGAATTTTGAAACTAAGACGTAACTCTTAATCACGTGGATAATGGGAACGACGATGCGGGTAATAATAGCACTAATAATTCATTCAACAACTTTGAAAGTGTTTTTTATCTTCACTTCATTACATTATTAATGACTGACAGATACAGTCATTACTTGTCATCAGGTCATCTAGCTGACTAGTGTTGATTGCGGGTGTTAATTGTACGAAAGTGTTCAAAGTCGAAACTTACGAGGGGGCAGCTGGCCTCGGTCGGTTGGGTATCTGGGGAGGAAGAGGGGTAGGTCGCCCCACGGGAGGTGGTGGGGCGCCTCGGGGGCCCATTGGAGCCGCTGATCCCGGGTTCGACGGTGGACGGCGGTTTCCGCCCGGTGACGTCGGTGGATCGGACGACTGTAATTTCAATAAAGTCGATTCATTCAATAAAATTTAGGTTTACTCATAGAACGACGCGTTTTACACTGAGTTAAGTTCGCAGGTAAGGAAATATTGAATAATAAAGAATAATACTTAGGTAACGTTCACCGAGTGAGTATAGCGTCCTGGCTATTATTATATTAATGGGATAGTGGTCGGAGATTCGTTTGCAGTAGCCGCTCATAAATGAGACATTCAATATAACACGTTGTTTAGCCCAAATATATAGTTAGATATACACAATTTTGGTAATAGTATTGTGATAACTATAGGTCTCTTATATAAGGGCTGGAATCATTGACGGCACAACAGAGTATGCCTTTAGTCATAATTAACCTTATCATGTACGTATAACAAAGCGTTTAAGCGAACATTATGCTGGGTTAGGTCCCAGGTGCATTTTCACCTATGAGTTAGACGATTATTTAGAATCCAGGTCCGTGATAACCGTGATAAGCACGGACACACACTCAAAGCCTAACCTAACTCATGAAGATTTGTATACGACCTATGCCTGCTTACATAGAATAGTTGTTACGTATTGGTAAAGTGTATTATGCGCGGCACAGCAAGACTTACCTGGCTGGGTGGCAACCAGTCCTGTTTGACCGGTGGCGGAGCAGGGTGGTATGCTGTCGACATTGAGACGTCCCCTACGAGGAAAAATTGCGCTCAAATTAATGATAAGGAACACTTGAAACCTTAATTATAACGATTAATAATAATAATAATAATAATAACAACAACGATGATAACGGGTGAAGAAGGCTGGCATTGTGAAATAACCTGGAGTAATTATTCTCACGTAGATGTCATTGTCGCTAATTATGCCCTCTGGTATTCACAACCGATTCGCCTGATGCAAGATGCTGTATCGTACGACGTTTTTTCTTATCTCATTAGATCGGTGCCCACCAGATTGGTTTAAGCACCTGAACTCGGAAATTTCTCGACACATAGTGCAGGTCACTCACAATTGATTTTGCATCATTTTGTAGCAAGCACACGGGCGCCGATAATCGATATACAAATAGTGAATACTGAAAAGTCGACTAGTATTTATCAGATTGGTAATTTTTATAAGATCAATCACAAATAATGACCGTCCAATATTCGCTTTCGAACTTCCAGCGGGGAGAAGCAGGTACACAGTAACAAATATTACAGCTCTTCATTTTGTATTGGTGCCTCTGCGCGGGAATGACGTGAACTTCAAGCAGAAATTTAGGCTGCCGAAATGATCAGGAGTTGAGAACTCCTCCCAATGAACTCCTAGAACAGCCGTAGGCAATTCTACATTCACATCAAGGAGTCATTCGACATCAAGAAACAAAAATCCTTCGAGGATTCGGTCAGGCGATTTTCGCTCCAAGCTCGTTATTTCGCTCTTACCAGACATATAGAACAAATGACCTTATGAAAGGTTTTTTCCAATTCATCATATCCGCAGGTTTCACCCCCTTTACATAGCTAGATGCAGCTTTAATTTCGCATCATCCTACCCCTATCGAAAGCCCAAGATTAGCAAGCCATTATTTCCTAAATAATCCTTTCTCGACTTCAGTTCTAACATCATGAGACCAACACACAAAAAAAAACCAAGCTGTGCCCATGTAGCTCATAATAAACGGGCTAGACCCGTAAGCCGTACCGATAATCTGCAAGGCCTCCTTGCAGGCGTGATACATGCGGAGCATCTCTTCTCGACGGGTCGCCTCCTCGGGCGATTCCTCCATCATCTGACTTTGATCGCCCGACGCGTACAGTGCCGCCAGAAGCTCGCCGTAGATGAAGTCCTTCGTGTTGTTGATACAAAGGTACATGATGACTTTGGGCACGAGGTCTCGGAACGTCTTCGTTATAATTTTCATGTACGAGTCGACAAGGTTTCGGATCGTCTCCACCTGCCGCTCGAGTTGTGGGTCCATTGAGCCCGATCCCATTCCGCTCTCGCCACCCTCCGACGCTCCCTCTTCGCCAACATCCGAACTCTGTCGCTCTGGGTACACGCCCGCTCGGAGGAATGACGCCTGCGTCAAGATGGCAAGATCAATTGTGAAAATTAATTAGAACAAAAAACATATATATATATATATATATAAACACACTGTAGATATGAGAATGTCAACATTAGAGATAATCGCCAAGCGTTCGTTGGGCATCGATGAGTTGAAGGGACTTTCAAAGTTGAGAACAATTCTCGAACAGCTTGCCTGTTGGTGGGTATTGGCGGTAAGAACCGCCTCGGTAATCACACTGAAATGTTGCTTAAGGTGTGTTTGATCACTAAACATATGATAGCGATCAGGGAATCGGGAAGACCGTCCTGAGAGTTTAGTACCTGTAGGGACGATCACTCTCGACTGAGCACATAACTATATACATTATATAATCATGATCATCATCATCATATTTCGTAGGGTAGTAAAAGCAAATATCAGTTTAATACAAATGATTAAGATCCACACAATGATTATTGGTTCGGTTCGTTTTTCCAGTAGCAGGAACGTTCAAGAAACTTATCCGCACAGACTCTCAGCTAAAAAAAAATCATTCAACGTCCGCGATATAAGGACGTATTCAACGTCCGCGATATTCGGTATAAGGCTTCATAAAACGGACGCTCACCCACCCCCCTTGAAATGCAAGTGTACAATTGTGGGGTTCGAACCCCTGTGAGTAGACACCCCTGGAAATTTGCTATTTTCTTTTTCGAGCGGGGACTCCGTCTTATGAAGGGGGGGTTCAACAACAAAAGCAGTTGTACCGCGGACTCAGTTAAATGTCCCAAGCCTCCGAGGGCAGTCAGCCCGGCAAACAGAATTCCTTAGGTGAATGTCGAGGACGCTTCCATGGCAAGGGTGTCTCTAGCACAATAGTGAACTACCTGTATCTATGTACGTTACCTTCCACGAGTCGACGTCTTCCTGACTCTCGCATGACAATTCCAGTTGCTTGCAATCCTTGTACACGTTCCTCCAGGGTAAGTCAAACAAAAGTTAGACATAAAGTTCACATGGAGATATGACGTGTGTGAGAGAAGGTATACAATCCGAGTCGAGCCGAGCCGGTAGATATGGCGTTATGATCGTAGATAGTGATTGGTGCGAAATTATGATCGTGAGATTTCGAATTATCACAGATGATATAGAGCAAGATGCATGATTTTTTTTGGCCAATACAGAGAGAGAGTGAGAGAGAGCGGATACACAGAGCCACAGACAACCACCCATCCATTCATTAGAGTGACAGTTACAGCAGTACATGAAGTGTTAATACGAAAGCGGCGGCAGTGATACACAACAAGATAAACGCACACCAGCCGAAAACCGAATTAGTCATAATAATTAATAATAATAATAATAACAATCGCGACAAGGAAAAGACAAGAAGACGGGCAAAAGGAAACGAAGCAAGAAGCAATTAATGATAATAATGATAATATTAGTAATAATAATAATAATAATAATAATGATGTCATAGAAGTGAGCATATTGTGTATTCGCAGAACAAAACAAGATGATAGCGATGGTGTTGGCAGTGGTTTAAATCCACATCGAGTCAATCGGAAAGTAGTAGTAAAAAGGTAGTGCATTTCATATGTGTGTTGTGCGAATTTTTATGAGAATCGTTCGTCAAGTTTTGTCGAAGCAGAACCGTAGAAATAAGGTTGTTGTTGATGTTGTTAGTAGTTGTAGTTGTTGTTGTTGTAGTAGTTGTTGTTGTAGTTAATTAGTTAGTTGTAGTAGTGGGCGTTGTGGAGAGCAGAGCAGTTAGTTATTGTTTTGATAGAGTCCAACACGAAGGTTTGGTTGAGCGTTCGTAGGTGGACGATTGACGAAGCAGCCAGCAGACAAATGGTGTAGCATGATAAAGAGAAGAAGAATAATCATACAGAACAGACAGACAACGACAGCAAAATGACATGTAGATATACTGAACTATTCGACCTATCTAATATATATATATATGTATATATATGTATGTGTGATATAACTCGAACTGGGAGACACAAGGCTTACAACATAATGAATCAACCACAAATAGAAACCATCAATTATATATGATTAATAATGATTATAGTTGTAATTAATAGTAATAGTAGTAGTAGTAAGTAGTAATAGTCATTATTAGCAGTTCCGTTAATTAAGTTCGCCTTTGATAACAATATTAGTAATAATAATAATAGAAACTCTATATTTAGCTGTGGTAGTCAGATGTTAATTCGAATTCGTGCGCGTTTCATGCATAATCGCAAAGTACAAAATGAAATGGGGGCAATTATCTCTTCATTCGATAAAATTCTTCGAAATTGAGAATAACTGGAATTCCTGTGAAATTTTGTAGAAAAAAAGTAACTTCCTTTACGCCCTAAAGACTAGCGACAGGTCTCTGCAGCTAAGGCCTATGCATTCATAGAGACGCACGATACCAATATATATATATATAACATTTACGAGACTTTTATTCAAACATACAATTTTTAGGGATTATTTGGGGACCGTGGGCGATATTGCATTCTATATAACATAGTTAGCGAAAGCCATATAATTAACGGATAACGAGAGGCATACAATTCGTTTTTGCGAACAATTAGCTAAGAGAAACACGGGTTAGAAGGAAATAGAGAAATGGACGCCATTCTGCATGGGGGAAATGATAATGGGAACCGTGTCGGAGGGTGCAGCCGCGATTCAAAAACCGAACAATGAAAACTAGCTAGCCAGGAAAAAGAAGAAGAATGGGTGGATATCAGCTGAAGGTAGACAGCTAAATAAAAAAAAGGTCGATAGTGTAGAAAATAAGCAGCTGTGTGAAAGGGGGAGGGAGAGAGAGGTGCAGAGGGGAATAACTAAGGGTAACGAAGGTGGTAGATCTGTCGTCAAGGTGATACGTACACGCCACTGTGAGTAACGGGCAGAAAAAACAAACAAAAACAGAGAGAACGAAAAGAAAACAATCAACGCCCGTTGGTGATTAATTAGTTAATTTGTTGCTGATTATATATATGGCAGGTGTCAACAGGACATCACGAGGAGACTAAGTGGCTACGATTCGACGTGTGAACAGATATGAGCACTTGTCATATATGGCCATTTTGCTGCATATCAGCCAACAAAGCTACAGCTGGATAGTATCTCGTAATTGATTAGTGAGTTGGCGCACTTCGAGCTAAGTCTTTTTTTATTTTTCACTAATTAACAGTCTATTGAGTCAATTCGGCACTGAAACGAGAGATTAACGAAGCCATCTCAATAGGCTGGCTGCCTGCGCGTTACACTCTTCATAGTAGAACACTAATCCCGGTATAATTGCTAATTGTTACAGGTGTCCTGCATCTCTTCGATGCGAGACAACTATGGTGGTGCCAATAATCTGCTTTCGAGACCGCGTTTCCTCGTCACATGCAGGCAATACAAGTAACTCCCAACAATGTTAGTTAAATGCCGAACCCAGCAATACAATATTAAAGACAATCAACAACGAAAGACAATAAAGCGCTACACCAAACCGAAATGAACACATACAGTCCAATAACAGCCATGTGGTATTTTTTCTTTTTTTTTTAATGTTACAAAGCTCTATCTCATCTGTTTCCGCTGTGCTTGCCTCACTAGTGATCTCAGGAAATTCTACAAGAATTCTAGAAAATCTAACTACGGTCAACAACGCTATGATATATATATATATATATATATATATATGTAAATATGTATATATGCTTATATGTATATAGATCTCTGCTGGTTGATCTCGGCATGTTGATCCCAAAGCAAACAGGCCACTCAGGACTAACCTCTGATCTGGGTTGAACAGCGCAAAGGTGTTTCTGCGGCTCATGAATCCCGCTTCGATGTCCTTGATCTTCAGCCCGTCCAGCGGTAGCATGTACTTCTTCTCCTTCTCTTCTTCGTCCTGGGACATCATCACAACAATAATAACAATAATAATATTAATGATAATCTTAATGATAATAATGGTAATAATAATGAGAGGATAATAGCAGGAACTCCGGATACGAACGATATGCAGAAATTCATCTGTTAGGTAATGGTAAAGCTTTATTGATTTATTAAAGGAACTGCATACAAAGCTTAAGTTCTCTTATATGTCATGCAAGGGGATTCGAACCTGTGACCTCTAGCTTTTTCCAGCCAGAGACTCAACCGTCCAAGCCACCGCGCTGACGGCTGAGTCTACATGTATATACATAAATATATATATATGAAAAGTTCATTGAAAGCTTCATGAAAAGTTCATTGAAAGATGTTGCCCCGAAAACGATCTTTCCACGGGCGTTACTTTCGCCGAAGACTCTGAATCTCTCCCACAATTCGGCTGTCATGCTTTAGCCTTCTTCGATGACACCCCACAAACATCACTCGATTCATAGATAATCAAATCGATAAGAATAAAATATATAATAACGACCTGGTGACATATAAGAGAGAACTTAAGCTTTGCCAAAATTACAGTTTCTTTTAGAAATCAACAGAACCTTCAACCTTATACCTTATACATATATATATATATGTGTGTGTGTATGTGTCAATCATTTCATTGATGGATGACTATCAATCGGCAACTAACCTTGTACCAGGAGAGGCTTTCCGAGGTGAGGACGAACCAATAGTCCCTCGATCCTCCCTTCATTATTCCCAGGTTGTGAATGCACATGTAGCCCTTGCGGATCACCTACAACGTCATATGACAGACAAGAAAACGGCATTGGCGTCCGGATCAGGTGTGGCAACTACGCGATCGTCTCGAGCTAATCTCTGCATAATCCAATTATGCAGTTAATCGTAATTTTTTCTTCTACTTCTTCTTGTTCTGCTTTTCAGCAAGATTAATAATAATAATAATAATAATAATAATAATAATAATAATAATAATAATTATTATTATTATTCCCTTCACCTACCTGGTTGCCCAATTTCCTCGTTCCTTTGCCCTGTGTGGATGAATCCGCGGATTGCTGTGCGCTATACATAATAGAGGAGGCATATATATATATATATATGAGTGATATGGTTAAACGGCCTAAGGAGGAATTGACTATACTATTATTATTATTATGATATGATCATCATCATCAATTTTCTATGGCACTTTGCATATATGATCACGTTGGCTAGCTAGATAATGGTGACGGGGACCGAGAGGCAATTCCGAGATACCAACAAGTGCCTGACATGATGATGATGATGCAGACATAATGAGTCGTTGAGAGCTGCGGCAAGTGCCATATAATACAAGTACATACAGATACCTAGGTTTAGGTTCGTGTGAAGAACTAAATCCAAACACGTCCACCTTTCTGTACTGAGGTTGTTGCTGGTGATGTTGACACGTAGCTATGCCTTCTACTCATTTTGACACTTCACGTTTAGGGAGATAATATGGCATGTATTAGAACGAACATTGTACCCTGGAGACGAGCCGACGTTACCGTAGCTAGATCAATGATCGTTCCCCAGCGCTGGGAAACCCCTGAGGCATTTATGTACATAGGAAATGAACTCCAAAAGTCGAATATTCAAAGGTTCCAAAAATATTGACATCATCATAGAGGCGAGCGCGGTATATATATATTTATATGCCAGTAACAGGCAACGCACACTGGACTACACGTTTAAAAAACATACAATAGTTTCTTTCCTGTCTCTCTACGGGGAGTATAATATATATATATATGACATTAATTCTAAGTGACGCGGCATCTGCGCTGTGATCGGTAGAAAGATCGAAGAGCCTGCAGTCATGTAGACAACTAACCTAGGATCAGCCCTAAGGTGATGAGATGCATTAAACAGCAAGAACAGGACAAAGTACAGGCCATGAATGAGATGGCCGAATCGTCCCCGGAATATGAGCAAAATTAGAAAAAAAAAGAGTGTGAATATACACGTGAATCATATTTGTCGACGTGGCCATAAAAATGGCCACCCATTAAAGATAGAGTCAATGTTCAGTTGTGACGAAATGGTGATGAAGCACACAAGAATGATTTAATATACATGAGTCGATCAGTTCCGTTCGAGTTTGCCGCAGAGAAGTGTGTATTTTTTTGTTGTTGATGGTGTTGTTGTTGTTGTTATTGTTAAAATGTCGTTGTAATTTAATTATTCGCAGATGTAGGCCATCGTAACGAAGGACACGCCAAGGTCAAACATGTAACGAATCGAACGAAGCCAACGGGGGGCCAGGACAACCCAATAATGGACAGTGCCGGAGAGTATAGGCCCAATTAAGCAGCCAGTTGAAGTGTGTCATTTTCAATATTGTTTATAACAATAATATCAATAGTTATCGTGTGTCCGCATTGAACATCGTTGGTGGACGCAAGTGGAGTTGTTGTTGTTGTGGTGGTAGTGGAGGTGGTGGTGGTGGTGAAGAAGAGGAGGCAGACGTGTAGCAGTGATGGATTGATGGATGGAGCACCCCGCACAGAGCAGCAGCGATACAGGTTCGATACAGCGTTGGTGGTGTAGAGTGGGTTGGTAGCAGAAGATGGTGACGACGATGACGAAACATACACCCCAACGAGAAACACAAGATGCCAGAGCAGAAATATTGACTTAGAGAAACATAAATACAAAAGCTGATGACGGAAGGTGAGGCCATTTACAACAATCGCACTTGAAAATAAAGCCACTTAACAAAAAGGCACAACACTGAATGAATGAATCAGTCAATACCAACTGCAAAAGCTCAACGATACAGAGTGTTCGGAAAGTCATGCAGCTCGACGGCGTTCGAGAAGATAGACCACGAAATCCGCCACAAGGGCGCAATGTTTGGAGCGAAAAAGGTATATACACACACACATATATATATATATATATATATATATATATATATGGGGGTTGCAATCGGTATATAGAGGTTGCAATTTTCCTTTTAAATGAGTTCAACGAAAAACTTTTTTCAATAATTTCCCTCCCCTCCCGGCGGCGCCCTTCAGAAACTAACATACACAATGGCTGAAGGAGACGTTCGTTTTCATTAGGTTTCGTTCTTGAAAAGATAGAGAAAGTGACGCAGCCCTCTGGGGTTCCACTTCTCTTCGAACAGTATTCATAGTGTTTCTATGGAGGATTACGTAACTCGCAAGATTGTTGAGTAACTTTCCGAACACTCGATCTATACAGGGTGGGGGCAAAATGAACCCTACCGCGAGGAAAGACATACGTATACAGTTGGGGAAAGATAGGTTTACAGTTAGGGAGAAATATGCTAATAGGTTTACGGTGTGGGACAAAAAAACGGTTAGTTTGCAGTTGGAAAAAAAGTCTTTTCCCACTTAAAACCTATATTTCCCCGTTTCCCTGTGCTGTATGTCCGCAGCTGCAAAACGATTTGTGATACGTGGTCGATTAAGCGCTACAACGACTATCACAATGACGATCCCCATCGGATCGATGTGCCATAGCAATACCTAGCACTAATGAACGTCAATATTTCCTATATTCTATGCGAATCAGGGTCGAAGCATTATGCTAGCTAGGATGTACCACAACAAATTCAAAATCTACGCGCGCACGAGAATGAGGAATATAGCAGACAGCCTAACAAATGCAGATGCATCTCAAGTCGATATATAAGGCGGGTCAGGGTCTAGAAAAATCAGAGGGCAGACGCATATCGGATGTGAACACAATATGGAACACACATATTGCGCAGGGGTGCAGCGAAGGATGAGCACACAATAAACGCCACAGGGAATGATAGAACGGATAGAGCATGTGAACGGAGAACAATGTTTATCCAGAAGACTTGCAGGAGTGCTTGCGGTGGCCAGCAGTGGCAAGTTGACAATCAGAACTAATAACTTGCCACTAACTAGCCCGAGAAAGGTAGACGTTTATTAGTTTATTAAGACACTAATCGAGCACAAGACAGCACACTGATCGAGCACAAGTGCCTCGATTGATTCGCCCTTCGGTTGGCTCCAATAACAACGAAAGACAACAACACATCGAAGCGGTATAGAGAAGTTGTAGCATAACGTGCGATGATGGTAAGGGATGGAAATTAGTTTCAATGTGGCTCTACTATCGAGTTGAATAAGAATAATCGGCGCAGAGTTGACGGTGAAACCGATCACGAAAGCGAAGGACAATGATTGGCAACGAACCGAACAGGTAAGAAGGGTAAGGCTTCACCGGATTTATTACTAAAGGAACTGCAATTACACAATTCCTAAGGTCCGTTCTTATATGTCACCAGGTCGCGGGACAACTCGAGCCAGTGTTCGGCGTCCGCCGATGGTAAATGAATTCGCGTATTTGCGTAGAGGCGTGATAAGAGGGCGTTCCCAAGCGGTAATCTCGTTGATTAGTGTGATTAAAAGCAACGGCAAAAAGAAATCAAGGAAAAATCAGCTTACTTAACACTAGATTAAATCAAATTTTGGTAACCCCGTGTCAATTACGGCTTGACTATTACGGCTCGTAACGCAGTCCCCGTGGTCGACTAATGGTGAGCGTCTGTGACTGCTACTGGATTGTGCTTGTTCGATTTGATTGGTAGACACTTTGGAGAATCTTTCGAGGACCTTTATCATCATCTTTCTTTGTCAGCGAATTCTTACTGCAGGGGGCACATAGGTTGGGTAAAACACGGCAAAGGTGGCGCCTCGTCACGTCCTCAGAGGTTAGGTCACAAAATAGGAAGGGGAACAGCTGAGAGTCAGCTCGCAAACACCTGCAAAGTTACTTCGGATGAAATTGATGAAGTTCATGATACGAAGGAAAGTTGGCCTTCAGACAAACTAGGCCTGGCAAGAGTGACTATATACCGGAAAAAAATGATTTCCAAAAGATAATAAGAAAAGAAACAATTAAGAAAATAAATATCCAAAGAAAAAAGACCGATACGACAAATATGCCAAAGCAAACTATGTGCTAGCGGACTAGCGGGCGCACTTATGTTTATGAGTACAATTATACCAGGCATTGGCGATGGTAATGGAATATCCGCTGGCGCATAGCCAATATGAGGCTATATCTACAACTATTCCCAAGAAATATGATGACTTTTGTCTTGGCGACTTGTGACGCTGCGGTCGTCAAGTCGAGGAGTGCCCACCCATCATTCGCTAATGTTATTCTGCCGTCGAACTCTGACCGCTGGTCAGCTCGACCGGGTCTCGACTCGGGTTGTGATGGTGCACACGTGATCCGAAATCGTTTACATATCCACTTTCGTAAAAAAAACCGAATTAACAATTACACCGATAACTACTAATACCACTACTCCGACATCGTTTACTTATTCGGCAGAGTGTTAAGTGTAACAGAGAGCAGAATAAATGACTTTTATTCTGCTCTCTGTTACACTTGACTATGTATGAGTGGTGGAATCGGCCGGAGAGTTTGATACGGCAAAGGCGAAAAGATTCACTCTCGTACGACAACTTTTAATTTTATAACAAAATCGCCGAAAAACGCATAAACAGACCGAATTACAAATTAAGAAATAGGTAAACCATTGCTACCATTGACTAGGGCAGAGTGGCGCAGGGCAAACCTCCTTCGACGAGACACAGAGGCGCGGAACCGAGCGTTGGGAGATTTATAACGTTGTCTACGCGCACTCTAGACAATTGTTACTTACCGCTAGTTACCAGTGAGGCATTACTTAACATCTGCATCAATGCATTAGTCTTACTTTTTTGCTTGTTTAAGGAGGGTATTGCCAAGCGGACACGCCCACATGAGAACACACACAGGTGACCGTTCCTGCCCTTGTGTCTACAGGGTGTTCGTAAATTTGAGCAACCCCATGGGGGAGTATTATCCACAGAGCGTTTTTTGCTTTCAGTTTTCCGTAGAACTAATACGTATAGATCATGCATGTTTCCGTGGTTGGTGGAAATTTCCTATTGAGCGACACTGGGCAAGGAAGCAATTCCGTCTGTATATCTATTCCAAGCGTACAGTGTGCTTGGGCAGGCTGTGTCTAATGTATATGTCTCTGTGTATCTGTGCAATGTCGGCATATAGTGTCCTCTGATGAGGTGCTGCGTACTCCGAGATTTTGTAAACTCCAAAAAGGCTGTTAATAAGTCAGCCTGTAGTGTTCAGGTTTTCTCATATGTAGGGTGAAAGGTTTACCCCATATTACTGCATATAGAAGAATGCCTATTAGCAGAGTCATATATATATATATATATGTATATATGGCTGGAATCCATATATATATATATATGGCTGGAATCCATATATATATATACAAGCCCATACGAGACTTTCTCTGCACGCTAACGGTTTTGTTTAGTTTCTTAACGGAACTACAGTTTTACAACGCTTAATTTCTCTATATGTCAATAAGCAATGCAAACATTGCCATTCCGTGGACGTTAAATGTTTAAGGCTGAGAGTGAGATCCAGAAGACAAAAAAAAATTCCCTTATGTCCTCACCAGGTCGCGGGACTTGAACCCGCTCCATGCGGCTTTTTAAAGCCATACCCTTAGTCACCAGCCACCCGCCGCGCTGAGACCGCGCTGTTGCCACTTCTGTCTCTCACTAACTACACCATTGACGAATGTGGCTTATGCAGATATGTACTGGTATTGAGGTCCAGCTCCTCTGTCAGCACGGCTAAGTCTCTAGCTGTAAAAAGCCAGAAGCCGCAGGTTCGAATCCCGTTGCATGACATATAAGAGAACTTAAGCATTGTATGCAGTTCCTTTAATAGATCAATAAAGCTTCACCCTCACCCTTTACTTTATACTTATGTATTATCTTTCGACAACTCAGACTGTTTAGATGTAAACCTCAATGGGAAAGTCATTGTTGATGGCTTTAAATAGTGACGGGATTTACGCTCAAGATATGGACAACAGGCAAAAAATAATCACTGCTACGCCTCAGGCTCTGCTATTATTATTATTATTATCCTATTTCGTAGAATAGAGGAAACACGAGTGAGCGGCTGTCGCCGATTGAAGAATATCTCTGACGGTATTTTTTCTCGATCGTTAGAAGAGCTAACAGGAGTGAGCGGTTCATACAATTAATCTCGCCAACATTGCTAAGCTCATCTTGACCATGGGGTTGCGTGGAATTACAACGACGTTCTTAACGTGTGTGAAACCACGCGATGACCACAGCGGGGAAACGCAGGAACTTCAGCATGACAGCAGGATAACGGTTGCAAGCTGGCGGGTTAATTGCGATACCAGGACAGGCTGCAGTTAACGAGGAAGACGAGAGCTGTTGCAATGGGGAACCTGGGTGTATTGGGAATATGTAATTAGGGTAAGTGCAGGGATACCCGCTGCTAGTGTTATGGCACTGCTAGATTATCCATAGATGACTCGGCATGATGGCTGAGACCGAAGAAGCTAGAGAAAAATCATAGGAAAAATTGGACAAATCGACCCGATATCAACGAGGCCACAGGCTAATCAAATCCTGCTGTTGCCTTAGAAAGGTGCGAATTTTTCCCTTCGGACATTTTTCGTACTCTGTTGATGCCCATGCTGACGAGTGCCAAGAAAAAGTGGTCTTGCGGAGGAGGCGTTGGTCGCCAATGAAAGTGGACCATTACTGGAGTCCAATGGAATCAAATGCGATACGTGAGCCAGCGTAATGAGGTAACTGCGGAAGGCACCAGGATGATAGGAACGATATCGTGGGGAGCTTTAACTGACATGGAGTCATGGGAGAATTGCAACAAGATAATAATAATAATAATAATAATAATAATAATAATAATAATAATAATAAGGGCGATAGGACAACAACAAGGGCGTCCAACACGGGCCAATATCGGCTCATGTATGGTGAGTTTCCTTAGGATACACAGGCTCATTAGGCATGGGTGTCAGTGGCGTGAGGCCACTCAATCCCGGTGCCCATACGCCCGAGCCATTACTTGCTTTAGGGTGTAAGATAGGATCGATTGACGGTAGGCGCTGCATGAGATGCATTTCGGAGTAGACTGAAGTGCACTGTTGAAGTCGAGCAGAAAACGATGGGGGTGATGGGACACATCAAGGGCTGGAATGGGGTGTGAAGAACATGAGGAGTAGCTTTCGAATTCTAGGTGAATATCAGACAAATCACAACGAACTTTCTCCTTCAGTGTACTGATCTGTTAGTCTGAACACGTACGGGTAGACGTGTTCCAAGCCATAAATTGCAACGGGTAATAGACGAAGCTCGTCCTGGGGGAGACGTGACATTGCTAAGATGCTGCTCAGATTATATATATATATATGTAAATTCGCATAACGCTATTCGTTTATAGGTAGAATATCAGTCCACAGTAAACATACTCCGACATAAAAAATTGTGTTTAAAATTTAAAACTAAGTTCCAAGGCCGGTTGAGAAAACTGCAGGCGGCCTTATAATGAAGCTCTATACCTAGTATGCATATTGTGATACGCAGGGATAGTGGATTCCCCTTGAAATGTTCGTATCAGCTGTGTTGACAAATCTGGTATCAAACGGCGTCCGCATCGATTCATATACACCCTGTCGGATTGAAATCGCATACCCTAACCTAGGTCAACCTGCTTTTGCGTAACTCGCTTTTTCCGTTGCCATCGACCATGACAAAGAAAAACAAAAATCACCGTAAACATACCACTCTGGTAGCCTTATACAACGCAACGTCTAAATAAAGTATTTTGTATTTGGATTATTACTCTTGAACAAATGCATTGCCAGAACAGAATGAGCACCGCGTACCATAAATACAGTGATACGAAAGAAAAATCTACAGGGTATTCCTTTTCTTTCAGTGGAAAGGATCCTACTTCAGGTCCGTTGTTTGGATCGTCGTTTGGAGGTCGTTTGGATTTAATTAGTGAAATGACAATTGCACAGAATTTCCCGATAATTAACTCCAGGTACTCCACCCGTCGATGCCACGGTAGCGTTCGTGGTGAGATTCGTGTGGGTCTGCCCTTTCTAGCTTTCGGGTTCGATTCCGACGCGGGTCCGCGTCATGAAGCAATGCCGAAATCACTTGTCTCATCGATGCTAAGTGTGTTCAAGGCTGACGGTTCACGGTGTGTAAAAGTCAGCCCCCGAAAACATTAGGTGCTCTTCCTATGTCAAGGAGTCGAACGAAAGTGTCCGTTCCATTGGATTATAACGAGAATTATTAAGGATGACGCAGTTCTCCAACAGACTCACATCGAGAGATCGCACAACCATCACACTTCTACTATTGGCAAGTAGCTTGCCATTTTCGTGTTTAGTCAAGCAGACCTATTTTCGTAGACCTATTTTTCTTGACCTATTTTCCCTTCCATTACATTATTCCCCTACGACAGCTATATTTGTATAGGACTTATACAAGGAAATCTACAATGCCATTCGTACAACTGAATAGCAGCTATATCTCCGAGCTTGATTAACCACTCGTGGCCATTAAAAACTGCTTTTTTCCAATATATACTTAATATGTGCACACAAAGTGCTTTTTCTGAGGCGAAGATCGATAAACAACTGATATCCCGGGAGTATGATTAGTATTCTGCTAATATCTATTCCCTATCAATAGTTTGCAGTGAAAAAAAGATAATTACTCATTGAACAGAATCAACTAGAAGATTTACAATTCCCTTAGTTAACAACGTACAATGAGCAATCTTACAGTGCTAGTAAGTTTGTTAACGTATTAATCCAAACAGCGGAACACTCCAGCCGAGCCACTATATCGAGGCAGGGTAACACGACAGCCTAGTCGAGTCCACTTTTGGTACAAACATATTGGTCACTTGTTTTATTAAAATAAGGAACTCTACTGTTACTTTTGATTATTCAGACCCCAAGATAAATATATCTTGCGGTCTGAATAATGCGGAATAATGTATATAAATATATTTTCATTTTCTAGGGGAATGGGGAATCTCCCAACCGAAATATCGCCTTCAGAAAAGCATCTCTCGGACACGTTCGGCACGTGCCAACTCTTATGAACTTTTTTTTGTCATAAACCGTATCACCTTTTTTTTTAGTTACGACAGCAGGACAAGCACGGCTATAACTAATGGTGCACAATTGGTGTAAAGTTAGAAATTACTAACTTGCTCCGAATCATCGAATAGACTGGAAGCCTGCCTTTTCAAATAGCTCACAGTGCTCGCGAAATAATTCGGGGGTCACAGCAGAATTGTCATTTCCAGCTACAACTATTTACTTAAATTGATCGTAGATATTAGGTCTAATCATTTAAGTCAGTATATGCACTGAAGCTCAAGTAATCGTATTCGCTAGGGGACACGACAGCAAAGATATGAACTATTAAAAATAGTTCACGGAAGGCGTGCCGACATAGTTCCAGCTTTGAGACCAAGAAAACCAACCTAATACATATTTGTCACTACCTCGTTGGTGTCTGTGTGAATGTGACCCTGGACTGTCAGCCTTCGACAGCTCGGCCAATCCAAGCAATTATGCAGTTCGGATATTTCATATTGTTTAGAGGAGCATGGAAGCCGCCACGGCTGGCTAACTAACTAACTAACTAACTAACTAACTAACTAACGTGAATGAATGTTCCCCAATGATCTCCTCATTAAGATGCTAGACTACTTAGAAAGTATGCTCTCAGACGCAGCATCTAACTCTAGTGCTGCTAGTATTCTTAATCTAATTAGATGTCGACCCCTTATAGCTGCTGTCTTCTGTGCTGACGCAGGGGCACACCTGTACAAAATATGACCCCGTAGAAAATCGAATCTACCTCATCCAATAGCGTTCGGAAGTCCACACCCCAGCTTACTTTTCGTCGGCATCTACGAAAGCTAAGCTGAACAAAAAGAAAACACGATGAGAAGATGCTTGCATGAAATTTCACTTATCACCAACACCGATCACCACCACCGACCATCACTGGAACAACACGACCACCACTGATAACTGAAGCCTGTGGTGACATTGAACCAAAGGCTTGCACATTCGCTGTACCTCGTACACGCTCGCAATGCAAAACCACGTACGAGACATCGTCGGCGAACACTGACGTATTAAACGTACGTACTTGAGAGATCAACCGCGATACGCACCTTGCGTAGATCTACCATAGCGACGAGCATTGGGCTCGTACGCCTTTGTTGCGTTCAGCGCCGACTGACGAAGAAGACGTGCTTGAATGCAACAGCAGAATCCTGACATACAAATTCGCACACGACTGATACGGAAGACTCTGCCAAGAGTGAGAGAACCCTGTGGGCGTCGAATGCAGCGCAGATGCTTGCTAGCAGCGATGTCAACAGCGCTCCTGCTTGATATGATGTCACCTTAGAGTAGTTGGCGCAATTGACCGGGACGACGAAGAACACAGTAACTGCGCGAACACGACCTCGACGATGGCGGTCGGTCGGACGTATGGTCTCACACACTTACAAGCACCAGTGGGAGGGCAATGACTGTCGGACGCCACACAGCGATCGCTGTTAGCGTTTTCGTGCGAGTCACCTCACAATGTTAACATGAGCCACAGCATCCTTCACTGATACATCGGAGGCGACCCCAGAGCACTGAGGACGTTCGCGAGAGAAAGGGAGACGTTCGCCTGCCTGGCTTAGTGCCGGAGAGAAACCATGTTAGCAGCAACAGCAGCGGCAGAAGACAGACGTACATATACACACACACACGCCCGCCAGCCAGCCAGCGAGCCGCAGTGGAAAAGGTAGTGTCCCATCGCAATGGGAGTGTGGAAGCGAGGCAGAGGGGAGGGTCCGACTACTCCATCCCCAGTGGGCTTTCTTGAGTGAGTGCCTACAAACAGCTCTCGCATCCACCAGGAAGGACGCACGGAAGAGCACACAGCGTACTCAAAACATTTCCACCCAGCCGCTACCCTCCTGCCAGCAGCCTCAATGGGGAAGGGCTAGCCATTGGGTGGGTCACCGAGAACAACGACACTCTCTCTCACCGATGGGATGAAGGACGCCAGCTGAGGCCGTTGAGGACACGGCGTACATAGGCGGATGTCTGCGGATGGATGAAACACCACCTTGGCCATCATTGCCGTCGACGTCGGCCTTGCCAATATGATGGCTAGCTCCCAAGAGTATGGACCACGATGAATCAAAGCTTCATTGGCTCGCTTAGGTTCGCTTGGCAGATCGGATGCGAGACGTAGGTTGGTGGCAAGCAAGGTTAGGTGCTGTGATATTGTGTGCCTTTCCTTCGTACCTCCCACCCTCTCCCATGTTGCGTTTAGAGGAGGGTCGATGGGGGGAGATGAAATTAGCGAGCAGGCGCGCAATTCGCTTTCATAAGGGTGCACTAATAGCGGCCAGACGGAAGCGTCCGAGCTGTTGCTCGCTCAGTGGGAGCCGAGAGCCGTAATCGTTCTTTCAACCCGGCTCACTTCAATATACATATAATATATATATATATATATATATATATATATATAGAATCCCATTTGTATACAACACAAATGGGTTAGCTAACAGCAGAACAAAGCAGACAGTTGTAGAGCGAGACGGAACGACGAGGGACGAATCCCACTCACTCGCTCAAAACAATAAGAGCAATTATGTTTGATTACAAGTTTGATTCCATAATTGTCGTACCACCATGGATACGAAAAGAAATCGTCCAAAAAGACGGTTCAGTCTATCGCGAACGTCATGAACCATGGAAATCCCTTTTTTTTTGCAAAAAGGGATTTGCAAAAAAAAGCGATTTCCTTGGAAGGAAATCGCCTTGGAAGGACCATCGACGCCGGATTTAAAAGTCAACCGTGACAGCATCTCCCCGTTCGGAGGGAGCGCAATCCGATGCTCGATGAGGTAGCGTTTTTTTTGGCGTATCGGCCGATAGCATCAAGCGGATCAAATGTACAAATTGGAGGTGGCGTACGAAGCAACTCTCTGTTCGGGTGTGTGTCTGTGTGTGTGTCGGAAATAGGTCGCATGTCGATCCCTGGAACCAATGGCAGGGTCTAGCAGGTAAGTGGTGATGCCAAACGGATCGTCGGGGGGGTCAATGAATCCGCACGAGAATGAAGAACGGAGGCGAGATGATAATCGTCCCGCAAGGAAAAACCTCGCTCTCAGACAAAGTACAAGCAACGGCACCGTTTATATCTTGGCTGGCAATGACCTTGCAACTACTCAAGGTCAAAGAGTCCTGCCTTGCTGTGATACTCCTGTCCAGTGCTGTTTGTAATGAGAACTGCGGTAAGCTTCGGAATAGAGAAGTCGGCATGCTCCGACGTAACTCCTCCGCTATAGCACGTATTCGAAACCCAGTCAGCCCAGCCGGGATAAGGTTCATATCGTGAGTTTTGTCTTCACATGATGACTTCGGTCGACACCCCCTGTGACGGTACATCCATAATCGCTAGAATGAAATTCGCCACATCCTCCAGGAAGACTTCTACCGGATGTTCGTAAATACAGGAGGCGTAACGCTCGGCCGGTCGTGTCAGCTCAACGTCGATATCTTCGTGTGCTCAATCACTATCCAACACGACTCTACCATTCCTTATTAACCTTGCAAAAAAGTTCGAAGGACAAAGGCGTCAAGAGGTCCCTTAGCAGGGTTTCAGCCAAATCAACGCATCTTGACTAACCCCATCATATATAAAAGGAAAGGTAAAGCTTTATTGGTTAAAGGAGCTGCAATTTCACAATGCTTATGCTCTCTGATATGTCGTCATCACGCGGCGGGGCTCGAACCCGTCGCCTTTGGCTTTCGGCAGCCAGAGACCACTTAGCCGTCCAAGTTACCGCGCTGACAAGTTGTAGTTAACTATTGATTTCAAGTTGACTACAACGTATATTTCCCGGTCTCACCCTTAAACATCTAACTCGGTCCACGGTAGAAGTGCTTTGGCTTAAGACATTGCTTCATAAGACAGACCCTCCCCCTCCAATAAATGCGGATGTGCCATGGATGAGAACCTGTGTGTGCTCTCTCGTGCCCCATCTCCGGCGCTCAACTAAACTAGGGTATACTGTATCCTGTTCCAATATCCCCCTCGAAAATAACCCCAATAACACCCCAAACTTACGCCAACTACTCTGTGCTCGCTATGTGATATGAGTTAAAGCCATGGGTGATCTGTCTCACAATCAGCACGAGTGAGAGCTAAATATGTCATTGATTTAGCAATAATCATTTGTTTTCGCTCTTGTGGAACGCTTGTCCACGCCGCTGACATTAGGCAGCCGCTATATGTGTGTGTGTGAATGAATAACGTGTTGAAAACAACCTTGTTGTTATTTTCATTAGCTCCCATAGATCTGTTGATCGTTAGGATATCATTTGGCTCGATTTTAATTACCCTACTTATATTTACACGATGTGCTAATTCTAGCTTAATTGTGTGTTTGACTAGAAACCATATTTATTCAACAATACAATAATTAGGAATTATTGAGGGGGGGGGGTTAGTTGGGGACCGGGGCCGAGGCCGAGGCCGAGGCCGAGGCCGACATTGTCCCGAGGAAGGCGATGGCATTACCTCTCTGCCTCACAGCGAGGGACAGGCGTTGCAGAAGGAAAGCTCCTGCGCGCTTGTCCCCGGTGGCTCGGATAAGCCACTAGTAGAGACCTTCTCTTATGCATGTATTCGGCAAAACTGATCAATCGGTAATTAGCCCGAAAAGCGTATCAAATAATGACGTCGTCAGTGAGAGAAACAAATTAATCATTAAGCCAATACAATGCCATAATAATAATAATAATCATCATAATATTAACGAGTTTACCAGAGGATCTAAGGGCTAACGAAAATTCAAAGCAACTCGAAGAGGTCCTTAACCAACAAATCCCACTGCCGTATTCAGTGGGATTTGTTAAAAGAAGGAATTGTCAGTCCAATATTTCAGTTATACCTGCGTTTGTCAAAGATCAACGTTTGGTCACTTTTGACCCCGAAGAAGAATGCTGACAATTGTGATCGATGCGTCGGCATTTAGCCTCGCCGCCATGTAGATCGACAACAACGTCAAGGTGATGCCCCTTCGAAGTTTTCCATTAGTACAAAGCTCTCTCTGACTAGTTCAGAATTCGATGATACAATCGACGAGAACTCCGAGTTGCCTAACTGCTCCGGTAGCAGACCCACTCTCCCGTGACTATACGAGCAGCAATGTAATTAGCCTCAAATCTATGATTGTTATTCCCCCCCCCACCACCACCATCTGCATAAATATGCAAAATCATGAAAAAAATAATCGCGTGAGTGAGTAATTAGCGCTCGTGCGGAGGTTTAGTTAGCAGATGGTTAACATGGTTCACATCGAGTTACGTCAACCAAACACATCTCTGCGAAAGCAAACGATTTGTTAAACAGTAAAAGTGTCAAAAAGCCATTCAAAAAATGCCTCGCATATAGCAGTACAACAACAGCACTTCGATACTGAACTCGAAATTAATCAGTTCGTGAAATTTGGTTCAGATTAGTTAATTCAACACCGTTGTATAATATATATATATATACCATATTGCTATTCGGCGTGACCAACACCACAAAATCACCACGCGAATGTGATGAGAGGAATATCGTGTAGGACACGGTAAAGGGATGAGATTCTATCCGGTAGGGACTACTCGTATTGCTTCGTCAGTTCAGATAATTAGGTTTTTCTATGGTTATTAATTATTATTATTATCTGTTATTAATTATTTTAATTAATTATCATTGACAAAACATAGCGAAAGGTTAGGCTTAAAGTATTGGTGGTGGGTACCAAATGAGGCTGTTGTCATTTAGCGAAACACATCCATCAATAAACCGATAATCCCATAATGATAATAGTAATAACTAATAATAGTAATTATAATTATAGTAATAGAAATAATAAGTCTATCTATGGGCAAATCCATGGGCTACGTAACTTGTATAGGAACAGTGCTAATATCATAGAAGCGAAATGCACTTATTCGCTGTATGTAACTAGACTTAGAAAAATAAAGAAAATATCCTGTATTTCAAAGTGAACTAAGATCATAGAACAATGTAAAAGATTGTTAGGCCTTCTCACTAAGTTGACTTGTGAAACAGCTGAGAAAGCCGGATTGTTCGTTAACTTGGAAAAGAATATTAACCTTTGTCAATGTGTCCAAAATTTCGTTGACAAGGTACCAAGACAGAGCGTTTTAAGCCGGCCATTTTCTGACAGTCGAGATAATCACGAAGAACAATTATCAGTATTGACAGTTCAACGACAATGCAGGAGGATGAACAAGATCGCTTAGAGCTTATATGCGAGATAGAGTTAGATACATATATATATATATATATACATACATACATATATGTGGTTACTGCTCCGGAATAGAGGAGTGGTAATTGTTGATAATAAATTTGCAAGCGCTCGGAACTATGGAAAAACATCTCGCTGGAAACTATAAAGATACTTCTCGTTGGGAACTATTAAAAAACTTCTCGTTGAGAACCATGACAAAGCTTCTTGTTGGGAACTATGAGAAAAAAATTCGGACACGCTGAGATATAATACCCTCAGGTAACTCCGATCTCGCACCCGAGGAACTAACTAGCGGATCGGATTATTTATCTCATATATCTCTGAATTCGGAGAGTTAGATGAGTTGACTTCAAGAAGCAGACACAAGTATCATTTTCATAACAGATTTGGCATAGAAAAATTTCAAGAAGGTATCGTTCCAAGAGAACTTCCCCAAAAATTCATTACAACCTTGAAACCCTATATATATATATATATATATATATATATATATATACATATACATATATATATATATATATATATAGATATACATATTCATATAGTGTGGCCTCACTTCTATAAAACAATACCATCTTATCATAGGGAAATAATCATTAAATCAGTTAGTTCCTTCACACAATGAAGACCTTATCTCTCCGGCCGAGGTGCGAAGAAATAGTCCCCATTCCGCCACGCGTCATGCTGTTCGAGCGGAGATTGATGCTCAATCGTTTCATAATTACTACTACCTTATAAGATTAGAATTTAGAGTCGAACATATTGCACGCACTTGCTAAATCCGATGAAATCCTCGTGGTTGGTATTCATATAGGCTAATTCAACGTCGACGAGCAAAGAGATTTGCTGTTTCGTGTGCTGCTCTCGTTCGCGGATGTGGGCTAAAACCGGACACGAATCCCATAATAAAGCCCCGTGTTATTATCATATATAACTCTACGCATGAATGATCATTTGTGTTTGGTTAAACGTCTGCAGCGAAGATGAGATCTCGTAGGTTGATCTCGTACTATTTTGTTTGTGTAGAAAAGTTTTGCCTTGGATTGGTGTCCAATGGATGATCGTCACACAGATGGACCTCTTCTATATCAGACGATATTTCGTTTGATTCAGCGTTGCGATTTTTTTGCGGATATTCGCGCGAAAGAAAAATATCGCTTTATGAAACAATTGAAGTATTCAAAGGGTATCTGAGCACGTTGAGCACTTACAGGTAATAATTCGTTCGGTCTCCTCCCGAAGTCGCGGATAGCGGTTCATTTTCTCGGCGCAGCGTCGCACCACATTGCCCAGTTCCTAAGGGAAAGACGAAGAGAATATGTCGTGTTACACTCTTGGCAATTTGACAAGGTAACAGCTCATAATAGGCTTGAAAGTGTAGTGAAAATAATAACGATCATAGTACAGATAAAAGCCAAATAACTATAATAATAATAATAATGGGAAATTAAACAAAACAAAAATCTCAATTAAACATGTGTATATACACACATTGTTGAATTACACGCTGTAACGGGTTAAATGAGCAAATAGCTGCGAGACTGAGAGCCAGCTTAAACACAGAGGGGACACGACGAACGCGAACGCCATCATCCGTGAACTCGGATCACACAGCGAGGCGCATGACCTATATGGGGTTTTAGGTAGCGCCCCTCTCGGACCTTAATCTATGCCGTAGGCGAACCTAAGGCATAGGTCAATGTGTGGGAGGGGGCGGATACAACCTACGAGTGCGCAAAGCCAAGTGATTGTAAGACCCAATATCGTCCAGGACTGCATAGGCATGCAGCGTACCACAAGGCACATGGTGCAGCCTAGAGGAACTGAGGGCGTAGCCGCCGGCCCGTTAGCACTGGCCGAAATGTACCGTGCCAGATTATTGTATAATAAAATAAGGTCTTCGATCGAAAGCCCCAGTATCTAGCAGGTAAAGGTTTATTGGTTTACTAAAGGAGCTGCGATTTCGCAATGCTTTTTTAAGCTCTTTTATATGTCGTCATCACGCAGCAGGATTCGAACCTGCGCCCTCTGGCTTCCGATAGCCAGAGATTTAGCCGTCCAAGCCACCGCGCTGACAACACTACAACAACATCTACGACTGGTTAATTAATGCATGCATGATGCTGATTAGCAATGTTACCTGGACAACGAGGTCGACGCATTTGATCGAGGGCTCCTTTAGCTTGGCGATCTGCCTTTTGACGATGGCCTCAAAGGCCTTGTCAGGCGTGAAAAGGCCGACGCGTATGCCGTGGATGTTGCGAATGGCGAAAGCAATCTCTCTGCGTAGCTCCTTCTCGTCGAATTCCATCTGTGTGACAGGCGGACACAGTAGGACAATTTGTACGGGCCTATTAATTGACCGATTTATTTCAAAGGTCGCTGCAACAATATGTGAATTGGCTGCCATGTGTCTGCCAAGAAGAAGTCGTCTGTTGTGAAAAAGCTACCCCATTCCATCTGTGACAGAAGGACACAGTAGGACAATTTGTACGGGCCTATTAATTAACGATTTATTTCAAAGGTCGCTGCAACAATATGTGAATTGGCTGCCATGTGTTTGCCAAGAAGAAGACGTCTGTTGTGAAAGAGCTACCCCCTCACGCTGGGCGCGAGGGGTTACTCTCGAGGGAAATAAGTCATTTACACAAATTGTTTCTTAGCTATGAATTTAGGTAAGACATTGATGCCAGCTCCGGTCAGTCGTCACAGTGCAAGATCAAACATTGCACTCATTAGTAACGGCGCCAGTAACAGCTGCTGACAAACAGTATTTAGATGTTCCGAGGCGAAAATTGTCAACGAGATCATTTCAACTGGAGCATTTTAAAAGTGTCAATATTTGACTTCTGTTGACGTTGGCAATCGAGTGTTCTCTCGGTTCTTCTCAGTGGAACTTAACGCCATTATCTGAGTGACTGCTGGGACAAGGACCGGTGAGCTTTCAGGCTCCGACCTGCGGTGTGGTCTCTGCAGGTTTCTGATCGAGTTGGGTGAATTTTCCTTAGATATTTAATTGAATTTACTTGTAGATCTCATATCAGATTGCTCCATAAGGTACAGTGCACCAGTACGATGTGTGATTGAGATACATTTTGGCGACACACAAACCTTAACAATTTCGAAGGGAAATCTCTCGTGAAAAACCCGGTTAATACGGGCACCTCCGCTCAATTCGCTTGTGTTGATTGCAGCCGAACCACT
Organism: Stratiolaelaps scimitus; assembly: GCA_019614645.1. Taxonomy (NCBI): domain Eukaryota; kingdom Metazoa; phylum Arthropoda; class Arachnida; order Mesostigmata; family Laelapidae; genus Stratiolaelaps; species Stratiolaelaps scimitus. Next base: position 85,893 of record JABWDB010000103.1, on the reverse strand, counting down.
GTAACGATACGATAGTAGATAAGACAGTTAAAGATGGGTAAATAACCGGAGAAGATCAATGAAGGCGAAAAAAAAGGAGAGATGAGATGTTTGGAAGGGTTTGAACGCTCAAACCCCCAACTCGGAAACCAAAAAAAAAATTATATATATGAAAATATATGGAATATCTAGTGAGTTCTCCGGACAGAACATGCCAAACACATACACGGCAGGAACCAATAGGTCGAGAAGGCAAATTTAGGTTTCTGCTGTGTGTGGCGGTAACTTGAAAAGGTCGAGAGGCGACTCGACAAGTTATCAGCCGTATGGTGTCAGAGGAACTGTTCAAGGTTACGTGGGATTTTCGTTGGGACCTCCCTGTTTTTTTTGACCGTCTCTATCATTACGACATGCGGAAATCATTTCAATATTATCACAGTATTATTACACCATGACGAAACAGCGGCAGTTACGCGCGGACAGAGAGTGACGATAGTAACGACAATTGATACTATTAATACTATTACTAACAGCGATCATAAAAGCTATGTATGCAGCACTAATCTACCCCAATTATATATATATATATATATATAATTCTGAGTCACACACCCTTCTGAGTATGAGGTGACTTACTGTAACTGTACGATGTTTTAATTACTTCCCCTGCTATTCTTCTTCTTTTTAACATGACCTTAGTCATTGTCAAATTTCGCTTTCCTCAATTAACCGATATGTAAACGACTGGCACATTGCCACCCTTTAATAGTTAGTAGGTGTTAGGTGTGTGTGTATGTTAACAGACCTGAATGAGGTCTAATTTCCATATGTTTAGTTGGTATTCAGCATTCTTGTATATTCTACTGATTTAATGATTATCAAATGAACGAAACAGACATGTCAATAATAATAAATAATAATAAGAATAATAAAGAAGACATTTATGCCGCTAACCTGCCCTCGATGTTCCGTTCAAAGTCGGTCTGCAGTTGCTGTATCATCTGCAACATTGCTTTCGTTTTTCGTGACGGGTCATCTGGACGGAAGTGTTTATATTCCTCCACCTGAATTAAGAGAAAAAAAGATATGTCGACATATACATATAAAGATGTATGCAAAATTCGATTTCGAAGCTCACCTAACTCGCTAAAATCGAATCTAACTTCTACTTTGTAGTATCCACAGTAACCCCGCTGCCGGTGGAGGTTGGGGTTGGGGGGACACCAGGGGGGGTCGCGTCGAACAAAATGAAAAGTGGACAGCAGTGTTTGCTATTGACCCAGGCTGCAACTGACGTCGGAGTATCCTCAGTTGGCCTTCGAAGCGTTTATACATCGAAGAGAAGACAAGGAAACACTATAGTTACGCTGTTTAAGGAAAGCATGCCGGAATCGAGATAGCGATACCCCCCACCTATGAACCTTCGGGACGGGAGGACGTATTAAGCCACACTGCGCAAAGGTGTCCACACGAACACACACACACACATATATATATGGCATGATTTCTCATGAATACGTATATGTCTGCCTAAGAATCGATCTATCTGGAAAATCTAGAAAACCTGCTAATGATGGACAGGCCTATCCACATCAATATGTATAAACTGAGCCATTCTTTAGACACTAATAGATAGATGCGGTTCTTAAACAGTATCGAAACACTAAAACCATCACTTCGATACGAAAGCGGATACTATGATATATTTATTATAATATATTAAACGTTACAATAGGTCGGAATTTCTAGGGATTATGGGGGGGGGGGGTGAGGACGACAATGTCCCGAGGAAGGCGATGGCATTGCCTCTCTGCACAGCGAGGGACAGGCGCTGCAGGAGGAAAGAGCCAGCGCGCTTGTCCCCGGTGGCGCGGATCAACCTGTGGTAGACCCCCTCGAGGAAGTTCGCAGTGAGAGGGCCGTGCCCGCCCAGGGTCTCAAAGGCAAGGGGGGAAAACAGGTGCGTTGCTTGGAGTGCGGCGTACTTCCCCAGCTTTGCCCGCTCCGCACGCGCTACTGCGTAACCGGGGATGGTTGCACAGTGGTTGACATAAGAAGGTGCTAGGGTGTCAACCACAGTGCCGTCCCAAACCAGGTGCTGGCCTCGATGGAAGGGGATAATGGTGAGGCCGTCAGGGCGGCGCCCGTCAGAGGTGTCGAGGCCCTGTGGCTCCCTTGTGCAAGGGATACCGGCGGAGTGGAGGGCCCTCACGAGCGTGTCATTAAGCATCGTCTGTCGCGGATGGCGACCGGCGCTGCGTTCGCACGAGAGACCGTGATGGCCATTCGTGGCGACGGGGTCCCCGCAGCGGATACTTGTTCCCTTGAAATGTAACCGTCTGCCCAAAATTTGATTGTGTTCATCAATTATCTCAATTCAAGACCACCGTTATCAGACTCGAGATGTACTCAAAGTCAGATCTACCCAGACGAACTAAAATCTATCTAAGTGACAATGCCTTTTCTCGACATCGTGACACTATCGCGAATGGTGAATTACCTCTTTTTCGAGGGTTAAAAGTTGCTTTTGTAGTTTATCCCTAAGAGCGGGCAAAGTGTCTCGAATGTGGTTCGTTAACTGTTGATTCAACACACGCTGCAGGTACGGGGTGCCCATGCGATCTGCCATGTGTCTGAAAGAACGCACAATAATTGCCTCAATTAAGACTATGTCGTTTAATTGCAACTGGATAATGCCGCCTGGGAACTCCACCTGGTGTGTGCGCGCACGCTGCCGTATTCTGGGGCAATACAAATTGTGTTTAGTTTGTTTTTTGCGAAAAGCTTTCGATTAAAAAAATAAATTCTCGGTTGAGACAACCGACCGTTCGAGGGAGCTGGACGAAGCTGGTCGTTAGCACCGGCGAGCTAATGATCATATTTTCACAATTTTCAGCTAATTGCTGCCAGATTACCTTGCAAATTGGCTGCTCTGAGCAGCTAACAACGAGCGCGACGATAGATGATAAGACGCACGTTCGGAAACGAATCTTTCGAACGAGCAGTGAAATATTTCCAATCTCGATAAAAAATATTTATTATTTTTTAAAATATTTTCAATCTCGATACAGCATCGTTCGTCGCGTTGATCACTGGGACCAGCGAGATTGAGCTAACACTACGCGTCCCCTAAAACGCTTCGATCTGAACATTGTCAGACGCGCGCGACAGGTCAGACGTTTCCCCAGCTGGGGACGCAATTCGTGATCAGATCGAGGCCGCATAAAATTAACCCTGTTGATGTTGAAAATAATGGAGTTGGCATTTTTAACTAATGAATTAAGTTCACATATTTATCAAGCACTTGAGATATATGTATATATATATATTATATATATATATATATATATATATATATATATAGAACCCACAGGCATGCAAGTACACGACTCTAGCGAGACGGTCAATAAATAAGTTAATTTTAGGTAATTTCAACACCAGAATATTGCCCAAAGCCTACCTGTATCCTGGGTGAGTGAGGAAGAATTTTCGCTCGGAGTCCAGGGCCACCTTGATATCTTTGCGACCCTCAATGTCCTATAACGCAGAACAAGCAGACATAAAAAAATAAATCGATTTGTGGAACAAAATACTATCAATTTAATGTCTGAGGGCCTGAAATTAAATGTACCACGTATGTATTTTAAATAGAAATTACAACATTTAAAATATATCCGACAGCGAAATAAAGAAATAATGAAAAATGCAGGCTGTTATTATATTTTTCTATTGTTGAATCTCTCACTGACTTGTCCAAATAGACACTAGACACCACTGCAGCTCACACGAAAATTCTATGACAACCCCTACAATGATTTACTTGAGATATATCAAAATATTCTCTACATCAATATATCCTCTTCCCTTGTACGTGAACCTCAATCTGCATGAAATTAGACAAAAAAGAATCCCGCAAATCATGCAAATGAACTGAGATTACTGCATACAGGACCAACGTGGCCTTTGGGGAATATATCTCATTATTTAATTTGACACACTTGAAGACGAGAACGTATGTAATAATATGCCAAAGGAAGAATTACTAGCAAAAAAACAATAATTCCAAATAGGACTAGGTGTCAATTAGAGAGTTCATATTAACATGATGTATTATGATGATTATCTTACCTTTTGACTCCGATTCACAACACCAACATAACCCCGCCGCAAGGGAAGGAGTTTATTTTCGAAAATATCTCTGGCGTCTGTGCCCTCGTCCATCAGATCCAATTTTGTGATCACTCCGATTGTGCGAATGCCTGTGAATGTTGCAGTAAAGATATGTCAGTGTCATTGGTACGTCCAAGATGCTTGGTTTGTTTGCGAGCAGGGTTTTGGGTGACTTCTATCGGCAAAAAAACCGAAAACCATTTCGTTGTCGGCCTGTGTATCCTACACATGTAGCTAATCCATCCTTGTTGTCCCTTATAGGCCAGTGAGACAATGGCCTATAAGGGAATGGCCTATGGGGAGCTTGAACCGAGGACCTCTTGGACCGAAAACAAGGATCATACCCCCTAAACCAACGGGCCGTCTATGGCGAGGCGATAGTGTGCATTTCAGCTGGAGCAGGACGGTTAGGACACTATACATCAGGGGTGAATCCAGACCCCGCCAGTGGTGTCCCTTGACAACGAGCGAGATGTCAACGCACGTGTCGTGTTGTCAAGGTTCAGGTGTCCTCACGCCACCCCAGATGCCTACTTACCGTCGGGATCAACCTCCTTTGCGATCTTTAAGGCGTCTGATGTGGCGAGATCTTGCGTGGCTGAAGTGACGGCAAGTATAAGGCAGTTCTCCTTCTTGATGAACTGGAACAGCATCTCTCGAATCTGATGTTCAATATCAGCTGGCTGGTCACCTACGGGAACTTTGGTCAATCCTGGCAGATCGATCAATGTCAGGTTCAATACTGTGGCAATAGAGAAGGAGCATAACAAACGTAGGGTTAATTAATTCCGCTAACAATTAGTGACTTGTATGCAAATTGCACAAGATGAATAACTGGCCGGGCCACATCGAATCAGCGATCTTGTGTGCCGTAGGTGACGGCGAGCTTCACATTCTCGAATATATAAATTGCAAATCCCGTGTTGTAATTTGATTATTATTAATTATTATCTCGGATTAGGTTATATAATGTGGGCTGATCACTGATATTACGGTGTACGCTTACGTCGCTTATATATCATAATACAGACAGAATAACACGGCCATTTCATTAGACATATATATATATATATATATATACATATAATTGTGGGAACGCAACCCAGCCGTTAAGAACTATTTGTGATTTCTCGATTGACTCGTTAACGTCCTTTGCCGCTTATCCGACTAAAACGAAGCCTTATTTCTATGAGTAGGGAGTAATTGCACGACTGGAATTTGAACCACATGCGTCTGTTTATTCTGGCTCTAGCTCTACTGAATCATACATAATACGAATATTCAAATAATTCTAGATTATAATTACAATATTCTAATAATAATACTAATACAATATGAATACTATGAAGAAACGTGTGAATTTCTATTAATTATTATTTTAATTATTGTCCCTTCTCAGTATTTCCGTACATGCCGTCAAATGGCGTTTTAACGCACATTGCTCCGTGGCAAATTCGCCGTATTAAAACACTGACACTCGCTACTTAACAGGTGTCTAACGAGCGGTGCTATCTTTGTGCATCAGCGAACATGTTGTAGATAGTGATGATTTTAGCAGTCGGAACTTCTTTAATTATTATTACTATTGGTAGCTTCGCGAAGTGGTCCAGGTCGTAGAGTCCGCCAACCAGCTTCAGATAACAATTTCGATTTTTGTACACCCCCTGCAGAAACAAGCGAGCCACATTGTGGCCGACTCTTGCCGCCCCTGGACGACGACCCTGTGATGCTTGGTTAAGAAATGATAAATGAATAACAGACAGGTAGATCCAGCAACTGGATCGAGAGCGACGAAGATATCGAGCTAATTATCGCGACGACTAGCAACTACCTTGTTATTGCTAAACATCGTATAATATCCTGAGGTACAAGTGATAACGGATAATTAACTAATTACCATGTGGCGAGTAGACTCGGAGGTTGATAGGGACAGGAGATATATTTTTGTTGGCTCCCGTCACGCGGTCTGTTTCGTCCTCGATCTCTTTTCGAATCTGCAGAGTTGAATAAACGGAACGGCACAACAGCAGGCGTAAACAATAAAACACCACCACAAAGTCAATGGCGTTGGTAAGGGTAAAGGCATTATTGGTTTATTAAAGGAACTGTTACAAATTGTGCAATGCTCAAGGTCACTTTGATGTCACGATGATGAGGAGGGAAGAGAATAAGCAAACGGTGGCCCGGACAGGTCCTCTCATAGTAATACCCCGAAGGTTGAGGGCTGAGGCCTGTCTGTCAGAAAGGGGAACAGCTCAGGGTCACAGCTCGAAAAACAATTATAGGTCACGGGCCTAATTACTGTGGTGTTGAATATGCGCTTCGACAGTTCGGTTGTAGGATGTGCTATGTATGTGGCTGAATATTGTGACGTTTTCACACTTTAACCGCTTGTTAGATGACGAGAAAACTGGAGACACTCGTACGATCCGATGTTGAAGGTTTCTAACGATTATTTTTACGAGAACTTAAGCATACAGGTACCACTGGAGTTTCGTCATTAGATCTCACGGAACGAATGAGTCGTCGAATTAAACCGGACTTGATATCAAGTTTGCTAATTATCACCCCAAAAGCATGAACACCATGGTCCTTGTTACATAACTCGGGGGAGATCAGTTGCTATACGATCGAAAAACTTAGAGCGTTGGTCAGATATTACAGTTAGTTTTGTTTGCTTACAAGAGATGTAAGAAAATATCAAAAACAGATCAAAAATGAGACGGCAAGACAAGAAGCACTAACAATTACGTATGGAGATAACTAATTATATAAAGACCAATAGGCGAAAAAATTATTTGCGCCTGATTCGCGTGGGAGTTTCCAAGTTGCCGTACACTTTTCAATAAAAGCTTACTGATATCAGCCCACCGTGTGACAGGCCCAGCCCAGGCCCAGTGACAGGCTAAACAGCCAAGCCTCCCACGATGTTGTCCGCCCCAGGGACATTGCAGTGACCCTGACGAAACTAGCGGTGGTCCAATACAATACAAAGTACTTGCCACGTTCCCCTTTTGAATCAGGCCTTGATCACGTTGAAGGCACAAGCCTCTTCCATACCTATCGGTTCTCGATCCTGTACTCAGTCCTTGGTCAGAGCTTGCTCTGAGAGCGCTGAGCACGGAGTTGGATCCATGGGAGGTCACACATTGAAACTGCGAGGTCTCCAATACATTAGCGTTACCCGCGCCAATGCCGGGGCTTGGTCAACGAGTCCATTCTGCTGAGCTCAATTCAAGTAATTTAATTTCCTGAATATGAGCCGCCCATCGTCAGAGGTTTTTCGATTTTTTTTTTTGGCAGTAGAATCGCGGTATAGAATCCGACCCGAGTGAATAGTCCCCGGGAGCTTCAACAGTCGACTGGACCCTGCGTCTCTCGCGGACACGAACAACAACTCCTGAGGACAACAAGATCATACTTCACAGGATCATTTCTGTAGGCGATCTAACGTATCCGCTTGCCGGATTCGTACACCCTTCGAAGCACACCGACTGTACCCGGCTGCTGGATGATAAACCCAGTACTCGGGAAGTGCAGTATCCCCCGATCGTACAGGCGAGCTCCATCGTGGAAATGTTTTCGGAACGAACTTCAGCTTCTATTGAGTCAGCCTCCTCGAGCGAAGGAAACCAATCACTCTCCCCATTGAACGAGTGGAAATCTTCAAGCCCATTGAAACCTCGTAATAGAGCTCACCGGTAGATTACGTTTGAAATTTTCGCAATGAACTCCATCATGTCACGCTATATCAGCTTAGAGAAGATTCGAATGTTTCAGGTTCGAGTTCGGTTGGCAGCAGAAGCAAACGACCGAGTCGACCTTCAACTGCTCTCTCTCTCTCTCGCAGATGCCAAATTGATATCCTATGTGAAAAGTGTGTATATCACTTGGTATATATGTACACAGTATTTGTTCACATCGTTGTTCGTATCTGTGTGCGCAGATGGCAGAATGGCGGATAATTACCTCGTCGAAATTTGTAAGTTTTTTGCCTCGGCAGTGGAGGAACTCGCCATATTCCGTGTTCGAATTAATTAGCTGCAAAACGAGGGGCCGCCGTGTGACAATACCCGATCCTCGCGGCAGAAAATCCCTGTAAATTATTATTATTATTATTATTATTAAATTATTATTTTTAAAAAACAAAAACTTATTAGATTCAATGATGGTGGTTGATTTCGCGCTCACACAGAGGAACACGGGTGTTTTCCTTGTCAAAACATTCACCGATACACCGTTTGTAGAATGTTCATTCATTTGCAAAAAAAAAAATAGAATAAGCCTCTTGCGGCCATTTCTAACTTGTAAAAAACAACTAATTTTAGTGTAACTTCGACAGGAGACAGGTTCGGCAGAGCGAACCTTAGCGGTGATATCTTCTGGAAAGTGTTCCAACTGACAAAAAATAACTTCTAAATTTTTCGTCAGCTACGAAAGCTTAAATGTCAAATATGGTATTGATAAAAAAAATAAGTGATCATATTTAGAATATATTGTTCTAGAACAATCGACGAGCAAGGGGAGAGAAATGCCATCAAAACGCTGATCGTTCTTCATGTGACCTCATTAGATATTCTTCTCAGGTCTGAGCTCGTACCCTCTGAAGATAATAAGAACTAATTAGCACAGCACAGATGAAGAATACGTATAGATCTGACTAGGATTAACAGACATAATCTGCTCGACTAGTAGAATGCAAAGTGTATTCTGAGTACGTTACCTTCCAACGAAGTTCTCGAGTACCGAACTTTTTCCTGCCGATTGGCCTCCGACGACAGCAATCTGTGGCAGATCGAGTGCGAGCGACACGCCCAGACTCGCAAATGCATCTTGTAGCCTGAAACGGATTAAGTTTGTTTACGACAAACAGGTGAGCTCCTTATCATTTTCGCTAGTTATAGGAGAGACGGTGAGCACAAAAGGTTGGACTCTACCTAAACTATTTATTAAAAAGTGAGATACAACGTGCCTACGAAGTGCTGATGTAGAATTACGTCTAGAAATGCTAATTTATATATGCTGTTGAATGATTAGGATTCTAATAATAACATGACTCACTCGAATTCTGCAAAATTAACGACTTTTGCGGGATTTGAAACGCGTTGGTGGGCTCAAACTGAAGCCGAACTGAATCTCTACGATTCGTTTAACGAAAGTAGATAAATGTCAAAGCCAACTAATTCGTACCTGTTTACAATGGGGATTAACCCCTCCATTCCAGAGTTCCAATTTCCGGCACTCATTTTCTGGCTGGATAGTTCTGCTCGTATTTGCGAGAGCTATACCTTTGCGCGTGGGGCAGGCGGTACTGCAATATTGAAGAAAAAAAACAATTAGAAATTTGTTAGTGTTTTAAATTTACAGCTGATTAACTTGATTTTAGTCACACTCAAATATTCATTACAAATATATATGCATATATATATATATATCTCTTTTTATTCACACGAGTTGTGTAATATTATAATATACCTATATATTATAATATACCTATGCATATATATATATATTTTTTTTTTGAAATTCGTGTTCATTTTAAGAGAAAAATTTATTTGAAGGGTCCCAGGTTCGAACTCATATCTAATACATATAAGAGAGCTTAAGCATTGTAAAATTCCAGCTCCTTTAATAAACCAATAAACATTTACCATTTACCATACGGTAACTTTCGACATCGATTATTTTCAGTTCCTTCCACAACTTCGCGAACCTGTTATCTCACTGTAAGTTCGCCATTTGAATAATCCAAAATACAGTTGATCTATGTAACCGTCCATCAACATGTCTATCTATGTTAATTATTAATAATTGCCTTAATTTTGTGTTCCTTGAAAAATGGGGCTGAAAGTGGTCTTGCGTGTCCACAATTTTGAAGATAAGGGACGGGCCCTTATACGAGAGCAACGATACAACTACGGTTACTGCTATAATATATTGCATATCTGGATCCTGAAGGTGTTGTGCTACGGTTCACAACCTAACTCAATGTCGTTTCTGCCTTAAAGCGCCATGCGTATCCTGAGAGATTCGAATCACACTACTGAAAAAGCAGGACTATTTCGGGGTCTGACTCTTCTCAGCCTTAAACATTGAACTCAGTCAACGGTACAACTGCTTTCGGCTTAAGGCCTCATAGGGTGGACAACTTGAAGGCAAATGGTCAACGAGCGGGTATCAAACCCGAGCATCTTCGTCAACCACATCACCACGATTAGGTGGAAAGCAATTTTAAGTTCCATCTTCTAAGTAGCGGAGACTAGGTGTTGGCTCCGTGAGTTTTCAGGTAGTCGGAGCGTCTCAGAAAATTGAAATAAAAAGGTTTCTTTTTTATTACGAAGCCCTGGCCCATTGTCACTGACTAATATCATATTATTAATTCTACTATTAAACGTACCACGGTGAGCTCACGACACCAGTGACGCGCCATGGGTGTAAATTTCATCCCATTCGACCATAGCGTATCACACGTTGGAAGTGTCCCGTAGATTTTGGTTTTGCCAAAGAAACTCTCATCTCGTGTTTCTGACTTCCTGTTGGCTCAGACATTATACCTGGGGGGGTATATCTCTACCAATTCAACTGTTCAGCTCAGTGACTGCCTTCGAATAGCTACAGTTACATACGGATAGCCATCAAGGAAGACAGAGGTAATCTTTGCTCTGTGAAGTATATATCGAGAAGAGGAAAGCTCTCTCTCTCTCCGAAATGTTTGACTACATTTAACGGCTTGTTCGAGGAATCAATCCACGAGGAATCAATTTTAGCCACTGGTGCAGCACGCCACTAGGCGGAGGATTTTTTCATTAAACCATCAATGCATGATTTTGAAGGGATATATATATATATATGTATGTATACGAAAATACCCATGACCAGACGTCATTGTTGAGCTGAGAAAATCGTGATATAACAAATGAGAGGGTTAAAATGTATTTGATTATAAAAATGGAGGTGACAATTGTACCACTCCCTAAGTGTAACAAATGGAAATTGCGTTGCCCCTTCGGATATTTGAAGAAAACGTTTGCATTAAAAGTTCGATTGCACGTGGTTCTCTAGTAGCGGACGATATCTTTCTCCTAATATCTGTAGAAGGTTTAATGATTGTACCCCTCGTCCTCCCAATGTTTCGAAGGCCACAGGTCTAAAAAGCTGCTATTGATGTCAATTTGTCTGAAAAAATCATCGAGTTTCAGCTGTGGATTGAACGACGGATCTCATTGATGACGATTGAGACGAACGGCGATCCCCTCGTGCAGAGACCCCTCCTAAGGGGCACAGTATAGAAAATCTGTCGCTGGGCTTCTAGAAATGCCATTATCGTAACACGCTGCTGACGAAAATAAACTAGAGCGTAAAAGATACATGTTTATTGGTTGCTTATTTAAGGAACCGCAATTTTTACAATGCTTAAGAAGGCCTCCTAAATGTCGTCCAAACAACAACTCGGACCTGCGCTCTCCAACAATTTTTGTTCAGTCAGTATACTTAGCTACCGTCCAACCGCCACCTCGCTGACACGAGTGTTACACATTGATGCGATCGTAAGTGTACAAGTTCTGCATGCCTTGTCACGATTCAGAGGATATACTGACAATATTCATTCACTCACACACTGCCAAGTTTACCGACCTGTACTCAGCATGTAGCTGAATCGTACAGAGTTCCCTGAATCAAAATGAGCATCGTTGTGCCCCCGGACACAATGAGCTGGATGGGTCGAGGGCGCTTTTTTCTTTTCAAATACACACGTTCGGTGATGATGCCTATCTGCCGCGTGACCACGACTAGTAAACGAAATATCGTGCATACATTCATCCGTAGGAGACTCATACAGGGTAAGTCAATCCTATGGAAGCACGACCACCACACCATTCTCAGTAGAATTTTGACAAAGCAAAATGTTTTGGCAAACATTTGCAGCTTAACAGTAGCAATAATAACGGTATACGAGTGATAGACAGAAGTATCATACGTCAAACTTGCATTTCAGCGTAGACAAACAACAGACATACGTAATGATCGCTTTTGCCTGCCCTCGTACATAAGCCTTCGTTCTAAAGCAAGGTATTATTAGCACCTACCCTGGGGTCAGTCGTACGAGCTGCTGGTAGCCTGATATCTGTTTTGCAAATGTGCCAATTTCCGAGACGAACGACACTTGTCAGGTTGCCAAACGACGCTAATTCGTTGCCAGCTTTCTTCACACGACCACGAAACTCTCTTAGCTCCGAGTCGGGCTTGAAGTGCACAGTTTTCAACTGCAACCTCTCACTCAGCCTTCCTGCGTGCCCCCTGGCCTGAGTGCGTCTACGAGAACACACTCGCACTCACCCCTCTCGTACGGTGTAAACCGCAGCCAACACAGGAGAAGTTGCTCCAACCAGGCCCTGCCAATGCTTCTTGCCACGGTGTGACGACGTTGACGATTTACCGTTAGCTTTGGTAGAGACTAGGGGAACCCTCAGGGTCGAGTTCCTGCGCTCCTACGACCGCTTGGCCTAGTGAGAGACGTTGCGCGACCCATCAACCCCTCGGACAAAGGGGCACTGCAGGAGCTGGCGCGGGGGGGGGCTGGCTGTCCCCACAAATAGAGGAAATGGAGGAAGAGACCATTGGGAGGGCAGCAACGACAGACGGGGGTGCGATGCGCGCGCACTTCGATCCGCAGCTGCTACCGGACCCCGCCAAGAGCGCGCCAAATTTGAATGGCAAAATGTGAAATGGCCTTGCGGAACGCGGGATCGAAAATGATCCGTCCATCGAATATCGACGAACGAAAACGCATAAGTGCGTTCAGGTAGATTATCGTTAAAGCAGAAGCATATTGCGTGCAATCGTTTAGTACCTATGGACGCCATAGAGTCTGGCCATACTTATATATCTTACACAGTTCCTACACCTTGCCTAAGCAAGAGTGCAGCAGTGTCTATTATAATGGGAATTATTATATATATAATATAACATATATATATATATATATATATAATGGGAATTTATTCATACTATTGATACTATCGACGTTGTTAACATGAAAATTAATCCTTTGCCCGTGCGAGACGACTTTCGATCGATAATTGCATGCTTCCAGGACATGTCGTCCCACTGGGCCTTAACTAACAATCTGTGGCCTTGTCAGCTTGAGAGTGGTCAGTTTGAGACTTGCGGCATGCTTGAGATTAATGAATTTCTTGTCATTAAATTGGCAGATTTATTATTAGATTCTTTTCACACTTATGTGCTCGGATTGTTGAGTTGACACACTTCGAGCGAGGTGGCGGTTCGACGGCGGCTAAGTGGTCGACTGGCTGTGAAAAAGTCAAAGGGCACAGGTTCGAGTCCCGCCGCATGACGAGGACATAGAAGAAACGAACTTAAACATTGCATTGTAACAACTGAAGTTACTTTAATAACCCAATCAAGGTTTGCCTTTACCACGTAAATAGCATTTAACTAACTGGCAACTAGCGAGTTACGCGCATTGAATGACCACGTAAATGATCACTGTCCCTATTTACGTAGTCTCCCTTTGACGTTATTTACGTATGCCACCTCGTGTCGATTCATAGGACAAATTTTCTAAACGAAAACCGTTCGGTATCTCCTATGAGCGCTTTCCTCGAGAAGCAGCATATGGGAGAACATATTTGGTTGGCACATAGAGGAAAAGGCTTGGCAAAAACTCGGTATGTTAACAATGCAAAATCTATGAGGAAAAATTCCTCATAGATTCCTCATAAATTCCTCTCAAGTGGTACCTAACGCCTAGTGCGGGCGGAGCCGAACAGGCGTCCACACATTGAGCTATCAGTGAGAACGACGATCAACGTTCGAGAGTTACACATCGCGAAGACGTGCTTCAGGCCGACCACAAGGGCGCCTCACACCCGAGACCAATCCGATATTACAGTGAGATAGCTAAACACGCTGGTACATGACGGTAGATTCTATGTGGAAGCCGCAGATGTGGATTACGACCATTTGTGGATCAATGAGAGAACGATCTTGAAACACGGCCGTGTATACCGCTAAAAGACAATGCAGTATTGGAGTTCTTCCCTGTAGCCATGACTCGATCTAACAAGTAGGTTGAACAGTTAATAGGGGTCACGACAACGTCCCATTAAATCAATCTTGCATTAATACGAATCCCAACTTAGTGTGTTTGAATTTGTTTATAACAAACGACCTTCATTAAAACAATGTGCCAAGTATCGACAAGTTGACATCGTGCCACTCACTGAAAAACGTCAACGAGAACATGACAGTTATTGATGAAGAGTTCGCTCGCATCGCGTATAGACCTATGCCATGCACCATGAGCATATATAGCAAAGATTGCCGCGAAGTCGTTTTTGCTGAGCGACTGTGGGAAACAGGTCGAACGCACCGCGAATCCAACATCTGTCCTTTCCTGATATCGTGAAACCTGTGAAATGACAGGCTCGACGTCAAATATTAAAGTGCTACCCACTCCGCCAGGCTAGTATTGACACCAAGCTATTCACAGCGATGTCCATAAAATCATAGTCGTTAAGGTTGGGTTCTATAAGGCGTCCCTCGCGAACCTAGCCATGGCACACACAGTCCTATCAGCTGCAATTCCTACCTGCTGGGGAATTCCCCAACGGTAGGAGTAAAATAATAAGTAATCGACAAGCGCTGGTAGCTGCTACTTCGGTATCGAGGGGATGGTTAAACTATACTTATAAACATAGGCTGAAGTTTGGACCTAAGTTTTCACTTTTTGTCCGTCCTACGGAGCACCTAATGGTGCTCCGTAAGGCCTTGTGCTTTCCGCCTCGTGAGCTCGAAGTATCTACAGGGCCTCGTTGGACTCCTCGCCTAATCGAAAAACAGGTACGCCTGTCAGCAGTGTGTGGAATCACTGCTGCTCAGTGAGACGCTGAGACAACGACGGGGACCGAAGAGGATTATACTGCCTGATAGTTCATGGACATCGAATACAAATCCAAAATGAACGAGATAGATATAGTGTTTTACCAGATTTCAGGGACAACGGGGCGGGTCCTTCCTGAAAGGGTAAGGGAACGGAGGAATTGACATGTTTTAGCTCGTTCTCGATACATGGGCACGGTCACGTCCTCTGCCAGACAGACGCTGGCCAACCACGACCCAAGAGACGGTTGCCACTGTACGCTATATAGATATATAGCGTCCTATATAGATATATAGGACCATGAACCGACTAGTAGGAGGCTCACTGAAAATAGTGAATTCTCTTAATGATTTGGCAGACGCGTGACCACCGCGTAAACTTCTTGCTGTGCATAGCATCTTACTAATTCCCTGTTCTTCGTGTTTTATTATATTTAGACGTTTTTTTTTAACATACCACGTCATAATTACCTGAGCCACATGTTAATACACTATCACAGACTGAGTAAGGCGTCCACATGGAACGATGCCCGTTGACGATCAAGGAAAAGCATGAATATTGAAAAGTTCCTTTGAGATTCGGGTGGACAAACAACTTCTCGATGACAATTTCCGGGACAACCCAGCTATACCCGAAGGCCCTCTGCAGTATTGTCTATGGAATTATCGAAAATCTTTTTGAGAAGGGGGAGAGTGCTAATGCCTGACTGTTGGCCATAACAATAACAAACGACACCTGCGAGCACCAAAACGAACCAAAATGCGCCTAAGTTCTCCTAGGTGTCGTCACCAGGTCGCGAGACAAGCACGAACCTGCGCCCTCCAGCTTTTTGCGTCCAGGGACAGCTTAGCCGCCTTATGAAGACTTATGCTGAAAGCGGTTTTACCGTGGACGTTAAATGTTGGCTGGAAAAAAATTGCTCTGAAATGCGCGAGACGGCCAACGCGACTGCTGTCATCATTATGTATTCAAGAGGCTCGGGGGAGAAGGGGGGAGGGACCGGGGGACCCCCTCCATGTGAATACCTGTTTCATACGTTTCGATTTTTCGATTGCTCTCAAGGGCCCGATGTGTTTCCAACCGCCATTGTGTGCCCCATTCACAATAGAAGACCAAGGGTCGAACACACGAACATATGACGATGACTAGTAGCAAAAAATGACCACGATCTATGAAAATGGATCTATGAAAATTGCGTTGGGCAAGGATTAATATCATATGGACAATTCGCCTGCTGACCACAACGCAGGACACAGCCCTACAACAGATGCTTGCCACTCAGCGGCAGAGCTTACCACGGCATTTGCAGTGCTTTGATCCAGTGTATTTTGAGGTCAGCTTTAAGCTTATCTCCCATAGGAAGAGTGACCAGGCGCGAGTAAATGGCCTAGCAATGCATGAGCCTGCAATATATATATATATATATATATATATATATACGGTCTCTAACACTCATCCCTAAGTCTCATTAACATCCAGATAATGACCTCGTTAACTGAGGCTAAAAAGTAATACATTTTACATTTCCTTAAACTAGACACCGTATCCTTGTAACAGATGAAATAAGCTTTTATTATCGAGAGAGAGAGAGAGAGACCGTTATTTAAAATCAACAGGATATCGACAGCAACAACCATCAGTCGACTCAGAGTGATTGTATTTTTCGCGGGGCTACGTGCTCCACTTGTATTATTTTCCTCTTAACATAGTTTTTAAGATGAGAACAGAAGCGTACGTACATTGCAAGTTGCTTAAATAAATCTCGCAACGTTGAATTGAATTGAAATAATGTTCATACCGACAAAGAAAAAACGTCCAACTTGGATATTTGACCGAGGGTCGCCACTGCAAATAAGCCCACAGATCGGAACTGCTGTAGCATACACTTTACGTAGTGTTATCAGGTTAACTGTCCTTACTTGTCCTTCTTTGGCTGTATCTCGGCACAATCAGTGCACCACATACGTTTTAATCTCGAGAGAAAGAAATCCCTTGCGCGCCTTAATTTCGAATACAAAAGCTCTGGAGGAGTTTAAGCTTGGGTATTCAAAGTTCAAAAGTTCCTGGCACATTCGGAACACGTCATAGACCTCAAGGAAGAAGTGACAAAAATCGCCCGTAAACTAATAGTGCAAGTTCGTTACGATACTTCGAATTACTAGCCTAAATCAGCTTTCGTACGGAGGTGGCAAGGACCAAGGCAGCCGCACGCTTATTCCCGGCAATACCATGCGATAAGTCAGCCCCATCCGCGCCACTTCGCGGATCACGACTTACGAGTGAGAGATCCGCGAACAATCCATCGAGTTTCAGGAGAACGGCAACAGTTCTATCTAAACGATTCAGGTCATTCGATCAGTTCGTCCGTTATAGGACGCTAACGTTACAATTAGGGGAAGGCTTAAACTCTCATTAGGATTTGGCTTGACTCAGGAAGGTGTGGATTTGTGCCTCCCGACGTTTCGCGTAATAATGCCGTAATACCGTACTTAGTTTGACTGGATTATTCCGGTGTTGGTCTTATTTACGTGTACGAAATACGTGTTGTCACGTTTTTGAATTTATCCTCTCCGTGACGTTTGTCCCTGGGAGAAGGCGTGTTGAAAAACTGAAACTCGATTTGTCATCGGTGCACTATGATTTAGTTCCATAGCATTTCAACTGGGCATGCTCAATCAATTACCCAGACAACGAGTTCGACACTACAGTGAGCAGTCATAAGAAGCCATTTTATACATATTGCCTAACGAAAGAGCGGATTCGATGGCTGCGCTCGGTTAATTGCACATTACTAGTGTATAAATAAGTACGTATAGGTGAGGTTTCACAAAAGGAAAATACTTAGTATCCTATTATCTAAAATGAGCTAAGCATGCAAGCTGACGTGTGCTATCCATATATATATATATATATATATATATATATATATATATTGCGATTCTCGGCGATTTCTCTCACGATTACTTCAATTTTATAGGTAACCTATGAGAGGTTTAAGAGAGAAGAGGAGTAGAAGAAAAATTTCGCGGGGTACGTCCGTCTTCCAAAGTCCAAAACGCTACCGTCGACTCATAAGCGCATCAATTAGCATTGCCCTAGTGCAAAGCGGAGCCTGGTCAAATGACGATAGAACCGTCGTTGAGATTGAATATCTAAGCTGTTAACGAGCTCGTTAACGTCAGCGTGAGTCGTTATTATTATACTCAGTTTTTTTTAATTACAAAAACTGACAGTCAGTTCGAGCGATCATAGAGATTGAGCCAGTTGAGCGATCATTTGCTTGAGCATGTCTTACAAGTTGGCAAATGCCACAATGCCTCTCTGGTCGCGACCAAACACTGAGGGCAAGATAACTGTTTTTGAGATCAATCATTTAGGCTTTGAACCTACTTAATGACGGATTAGTGAGAACAAACAAGCAGTGGATAATTAATGAATGAGTGAGTGAGTCAGGGGGGACAGAAATCGAAACACACAGACAAAACAATCTGGGAGATTTTTACGAATGAGCTTGATGACCACGGGGCGCCAACAACCACATGCTTCCGGTACGGGTACTAATCGTCAAGACACTTTTCGGCAATTCCATCTTTTCCGTCGTGCGTCACGAAAATCAACGAGGAGGCCGATCAGCAGCCCGATTTAATAGGTCTTTTCGGCTATTGAGCTCTTATGTTTCAAACTAAACAGTCTCTCACAGGCCACCGGAGCACAGCTGGAATCCTGAGAGTCTCCGAGGTTTCCCGACAAAGTTTCAACTCGTTTTCGACATCATGACAAAGGTTACTGCTGCATACAGCTCTATTCGACGTTGATTCTATGGTGAATTCGTCTGACGGACGTAGTGATGCCGCAGATAGTGCAGCTGCTGCCGCCCCGCGAACCGGCAAACCATGCGTCATCCTGCACATGGCGTGGTGCGATGTACCCAACACAGACGCCAATGAGAATGGAACACTGGCCTTTGACTACCCGGGCCGAACAAACAAGGCACGACGTGTCAAGCGGGTAGACGTGACCTTAGACGACGGGGGAACGAAATGACTCTTCCGAGGAAGAAATAAATATGTGCAGCTAGCCGGCGCACTCAGTCAAGTCAATCTCGACACATTGTGGTACATTTCTTTCGTTATGTTACTCACAATCATCCATAGTAATCAGGATTCAATACACAGCATGTACCAATGCAGCGTAGGGACGTGGGTATCATAAATCACAGTTTGAGTGTTGTTGAAACAGAGCCGTCAGAGCGGTGGCTTGAACGGTGACTAATTCTATTGGATGTGAAGAGCCGGAGGCTGCAGGTTCGAGCCGTCCCGCGACCTGGTGACATACGCGATCGAGTTCGACCGTTGTAAAAAAAAAAACACTGCCGTGTTCCGTTCATAACAAACCGGAGATTTGGATCGTATTGCATTGTAGTGAGATTCTCGGAAACTGCTTACACAAAGCACGAACGGAGATTGAATAAACATCGCTGATTATAACATGTATTTATTTAAATCTTCTCTCGCTCTCTCTCTCCCTCCCTCCCTTTTATTGATGTTGTGATAAACGTCATTCTGAACGAACATTGGTCTGTGCCTAGCACCGGCGGATGCATATTAGCATCGAGTGATCACAATACTCCTCCAAATCCCCTAGAGTGTACAAGTACTAACGTGCACCGAATCAGAGCGTATACCCAACAATCTCTTGACGATCTCTCAACGATCATCCTGTAGATAATAATAAAAGAAAAAAAAACACGCAACACGTATTTAATAAAAGGAAAAGTGCAAACAAATTCGTGTCTTCCTCTTCCCCACCTAAAAGTGCGGACGGATCATACGACCTCCCGAAAAAATGATTCGGTTAAGGAATCGTAGGATCCACGCATATCAGCGACAACCGAATAAAAAAAATAACACAAATGTCAATAATCGAGAAGCAGAAATAGAGGCGTCGTGTTTGCGTCGGCCTTCCCATATAGTACAGGGTGTGTTGGAAATTGACAATCGCTGAACGGACGAATGATCGAAAAATCTATGCAACCCGCCATAGACACACCCTGTCGAGTGTTGCAAGATGAATAAGCAACTGTGCAAGCCGCGGATTGCTTACAAGCGATTTGTACTTACGATGTCATTTACGTTACAATTAAAGCTTTTGAAGACGTCCAATGGTAGACGTAATGTTAGAGTACACAACGTTGAACCGTGAATATTTTCTAGACGATTCGTTGATTGCTAATTTAAAATTCAATCTCGAAATTGTTGTCCATATAATGATAGCTACTTCTTGTCATTCGTTCATATATAATACATTGATTTGTTGATGGAACTGCAATTGATTAGCTTAGCTGTGTTCTCATATGAAGAAAAATAGATAAATAATAATTGTTTATATATATATATTATATATATTCTGGGCTTGTTCTACTCACTGATGAACTTGCTAATTGACTTGATAAAAATAGTTTCTACAGGTCCTAGATGAAAATCACCTTTTATCTAGTTGTCTTCATATGAAAACTCAAGCATTGTAATTAATTGCGGTTCTTCTTGTGTGTATATATATATATATATACAAGAAGAATACAAAGATAATTACAAATCGAAAAAATATATAAATTATTCCTAATTGTTCATATTACTGACAAACGATTCTACACCAGTATATTGCGATCTGCCACAAGATACGAACATTAAATAATTAGCAAAGTAAAATAGATTGTAGTGCAACATCGGCAGTATACGCATGATCTTATAACTGAGACATCCGGCAGTTTCTCCTCATGATCTATAAGCAAGCAGCATTTTACAGGTGTCTACAAATATACGGGGCTTCTTCGATGGCACAATTAATTCCCGACCATTTTCCCTCGTGCCAGTCTAGCTAGGGCGTAGCATCTATGTATTGATTTGTTTAAACAAGAATGGGTGGCGGCTCTGGACAACGGAAGAACGCCAACTGTCATTGCTTTCCGTGGCCTCCCCGAGCTCCCGTTGTGTAAACCGTCGATGGACTGACTAAGCGGATATTCTGCACAGTAGTCATTCCGAACAGCCCCAGTGTTCCCAAGCTCACCCACGAGACGAATAAATGCTACCACGGTGACGTAACTGTGTGATCTGACAGCCGACTATTTCACAGAATTCAACAAATCAATTATAGGATGCTCGCAGTGATTTTGATCCATATGTAAATAGAGTTAAGGGGGACCCACGAACAGCACACTACCATCGTAATATTCTGTTGGATAACGTAATGACGCGGCGGTCGATAACCAGTATCTCTATCGAGATATAATTTGCTTTATTATTATTATTATTATCATTATTATTAAGCCAGCTAAAAGGAATCAACATTTCTCACATAATCCGTGAATACTACTTACCCGTTGCTCGAAGCTGAACTGGTGGCTATAATACTGGACACAATACTAAGCGCGAAATTATGCTTGTTTGTTCGTTCGTCTGTCTCTCTTCCTGACGAAACCTCTCAAACTGAATATAGGTTGTCTGTAAGTCAACACAATATATTATGATTACTGTACAATCTTCGTGGAAGCAGGTCGATCAAACACGATCAACCATCCATTACTCGTATTGAACAGCACACAACCACAGCAGAATCCACCTGATTCACACCGACGGATACTCCCAACTTCACGAGATTCAATACAAGCAGCAAAACGCTGTTGTTGTTGCTGGTGCTGCTGCCACCGTAACTTCGAGGGAGCCCGAGTGTCTTCTCGGCCGCCAGCTACCCAACCGCGCTTTCATCAAATACCGGCGACTTGATTCGTGTTCCTTTTAGGCTGACCTCACTCTTCGTCTCCGTGCTGTTGCTCTATGCTATATAGCGACTATTGGTATCATCACTATTTCTTCTGCTGCTGTTGCTGTCGCTGCCGTGTTGCTGATCTAAAAACCGATACAACACCGGATTACAACAATGCAACCGTCCGACGAATGCGATTGTTTTGTTGGCACCACTGACAGCAGCAGCGGGCAGTGAGTTAACACAACAAATTCTATGTGTGCCACTGTCCGTGTGTCTGTGTGTACACATATATATATATCACACTTGTCGTTGACTGAATGGCGGAGATGATGACTCGGATGCCAGCGGATGTTGTGTTCCGATCGTGTTCGTCTTGTTGGTCACACACTCTCTTTTTGTACACTGTGGCGATGGTGATTGTGATCTTTTTTTTGAACGGGCGAAACACCGCCAGCGGGAGCCACCTCTGTTCGTTGCTATGACAACGAGAGAATGATGACGATGATGATTGGACAACCATACGATGGGTGTTTATTGTTATTGAGGGTGTAGAGGGCGAAACACGGCGAAATGTGGAATTCGTCTGCGAATCGATGTGTTCTGCTACCGTCGTCTGCTATTGGAAATAGAACAAGGATCAGCTGGGTCAACGAAGGAGTGTCGAATAGTTTGGGCGGTATAGCCTTGCTATATATAAGAGAATTCGTCAGGTACGAGGAAGGAAGGTAATGAGCAAAGGTGGCCCCGACAGGTCCTCTCATAGTAATACCTAAAGAGGTTAAGAGCTGAGGCTTGTCAGAGAGCGGAACAGCTGAGGGTCAGCTCGAAAAACAATTATATATATATATAAGAGAATACCGAAAAGGTTAAGAGCTGAGGCCTGTCCGATAGGGGAACAGCTGAGGGTCAGCTCGAAACAGACAGTTCATATAGAGGAATATGAGTTTGGCATTGAAAAATCCCATAACACAGCTGTCTCCGCACTCAGGTTTGCCGGTTAATGAATTTATATTTAGGCATGTTCCGCTGGTTTGAAATATTACATGTGCTTCACTTCGGCGAGTCAGTCAATGAAGAGGTGGCAGCTCGGCTCAGATGTTAGATCATCAGAAGTATGGCACAAAAACATGCGGAATTCATAGAGGTGAAATGTGTTGAACTTGACGTAAAAAACAGAAGTTCCGTCAGTAAACCGGCAAAACCGTTCCCGTTTCCCCATTTTTCACTGTTGAACAATTTCACTAGGATTCTAGGTATATGTATAACACAATATAGCGCGAATAAATGATGAAGTACCATTTAGTAAGGTTTGGTGACACGGAATTAATTTAGAAAGCTACAGACGAAGTTTACGAGGTAACAAATTGAAAAGCGGTGATTCCATTTCTTCTTTTTTTACTTTTTGCGTGTCCTACATTACACACCCCAAAAGACCTATTGAAGTAAATGATCTCTTCATCGTTGTTCTTGTTGGTAGCGTCATTTAATCATATCCTCTGTAGAAAGAGCTCTTCGAAGGGATTTCTGACAGAGACACACAATCAGCCTTGGAAACATCCGTACAACTCAGCAACTGAGCAATTTCTCCACTTTAAAATGCTTGATGACAAATATTCTTCGATGAGCGAACAGCATCACCCAATTAGACCTATATTGGTACATAATAAGCAAATTTATTCAAACATACAGTAGTTAGCAAGTATTATTTCTAGGGATTATGGGGGGGTGAGGTCGACAATGTCCCGAGGAAGGCGATGGCATTGCCGCTCTGCACAGCGAGGGACAGGCGCTGCAGAAGGAAAAAGCCTGCGCGCTTGTCCCCGGTAGCGCGGATCAACCTATGGTAGACCCCTTCGAGGAAGTTCGCAGTGAGAGGGCCGTGCCCGCATGTTGGTATATTGGTACATGTTCCCCAGATTTTCAACTACCGGAAATTATCACCATCCCTGTAAGGTCACGATATTTCACAGATACGCAGATTGTCAGTGGCCGAGCATCAGTGCGATAAATCTCGAATACGGCTCTATACGAATTTCGATGATTTTTTTCAAGAGAAGTACATATTAGCACGATCCATTTTCAAGGATGCCATCGTATCTATCCGAGAATTATATGGGTTATCACTATGCTTAATCCAAGGCGGTCGGCTGTTGGCGCTAATTCATCTGGAGCCAATGACTGACCGTGTAGAGCGGTTTGCGGGTATCTAGTTAGGAGCCTCGTTTCATCAACAGACCTCTTGGATTGAACATAAAGAAAACCCGCAATCGTCGCCTTCGCATTGATCTCTTGGCAAAATTCGTCATTACTGATTGCGGACCTGCGAGGCCGTTATGAGCTCCCATTTACGGACGCCCTCAACGAACGGACGTCTTCAACGTCAACTTCAAAATTTTGGGCAAAGAAAACAGTTTGACGGTAACCATTTTCCAAGTGGGGAACGGCGTGGAAGGAATGGTGTTTGGAAGACGATCGGCAGCCGAAACGTCCGTGGGCGAGTTCCCCGACGGACTCTGTAGTGAAGAGGGCGTTCACATGAGCCGTGAATGATAGATATAGTTGTTCTATATATGAAATACTCTCTCAATTCTGTGATAGAATCCATGCATCCGGCTGTCGCCTGGTGCCGTCGCTAGGCAACACTGCGAATAGTCTAGTTCAAATTGTCGCGATTTCAATGTGCGTGTGTGTGTGTGTGTTTTATTAATTGTCCATAATGTGACAATTGTTGATCATGTGCTTGGAATCTGGTGTATACAGAGGACTCACGTGTTTTGTGTATGAAGCTCTTGAATTCTGTCAACAAAAGGTGAACAAATTAGAAGTTGTGTTATATATATATACGAACTTAAACCGTTGAAGTATTGCATATACATATATATATATATATATATATATATATATATATATATATATATTTGTTCGTTAAGTGTGGATAAGTTGTATATGTTTGTATTTGGGCATCACTAAATCAAGTCACTAAATAACCAAAAACAACTTCGCTGTTCTTGACGAACACACATATATAGAATGCGTTCATCGTTAACGCAATGCGCAATGTTAAAATTCATTTTCCGATCTATCATATCCAATACTAGCCTTATACGACTACCGAGATCGTGTACGGAAACAGTATGCCGGATACATAGAGCCATCAAGTCTCCGGTTCGAGTCCCACAGGGCGTCTACGAATCAATGCGGTCATCTACTTGTAGATCTATCAATAAAGTTGGCATAATTACTATTATTCTCGTTGTCTTATAATAATTACATGTCGCGGGAATATACAGCCACAAAACAGCAACAATGTTTATTTGCTCTTTCTCTCTCTCTCTCCCTCTTTGTCTCATTTAGTTAATTAAACGTGTAATTCACACACGTATACGTGCGGCGTTCAATGTAAACTCAATGTGTCAATCTCTGCCGCTCACTCAGTCCCATGTAACGAAAAAAACCTTGTGATATTTCTATTGTACAAACATCTTTAGAAAATGCGTGTATATGTGTGTGTGTGTAAGTGCGTCTGGCCTTTTCTATTACGGCGGTGTTCATTGTTCCACTGATAAGAGATTCGTGTATAGGATTCCATTCAAATACTGTTGTTTTTCCGTCTATCATGGATGACGATACGTACGGCATGTCATAACATGCGACACTAAAAAAAAACCTGAGCACTTAGTTGAAATGGGGAGTTGCTTGATATTTGTCTGTTTGGCTATTTGCAAGCGCTCATTAGATGACGACATGGCCAGCTTTGTTGGAGAGGTGAAAATGCCCAGGATCAGGCACCCGCGGAGCTCAATATATTGTCCTTTTGTTTTCAACTGTAGACCTATAATGGTCGGCTAATTGCTATATCTCAAGGTTGGCGAGAAATCTCCATACAAAAGTATATGCCAATGCATAATTCAATTGTATCACCTAAATTTATTAACCCACTCATTCGTCTAGGGCCCCCCCGTTAGCCCGAAGTTAATATCAACAAGAAAAAATGCCTATACTTTTCTAATTATAATGAACGATTAGTGCAATTAGGCATTTTCGAATTCCGTAAGCAGCATCATCATGCTAACTCCCAAGATGAGAGCTATAATTTCCTTGACAGATTGCCAAAACCGCGTATTTTCCAACAACTCGGGAATGACTGACACCGTGGCAATATAGATGAAGCCTGCAAATGGATAACAAGTAATTAGCTCGTAATTAATTCGTTCGGCAATTTCTTTGCGTATATCTGTTTACAAGCAGCTACTCGTTGTACAATATTACTTGTGTATTGTTCCTATTTAGCAGCATATCAAGCTTTGCAATTAGCAGGCGTCCCTAGGTGGAAATATGCGATTTCGACTATGTGTTCCAAATGTGTTCCATATCCAGTATAAAGTGACACTCACCTCCCGCAGTAAACGGCAAGACCCAATAGGCTGCTCCGACACCGCCAGCCACTAGAGACACTATCGTCCCTGATAGGCAGCCGATAGCTGTTACCAGCTGCATGCACATCGCCTGTAAATCGACCATGATGTCAAAGGTTAGTAACAAATAGGTTAGTGCCGGTACAATTTGTAATTTTTGTTAAATTTATTGTTACTGGTAAGGTCGAGAACGTTGTGTGTTTTTCAAGTTGGGAATTTATCATTTCTCCTTCGTTTCATATTATTTATGATCAGTGTTGCATAATAATGACAATTAATGATGAAAATAATAATTAAGAATAATAATAACAATGATAAATATCAGTAAGATTTTCTGTTCAGTAGGGTTGTGAACACTTTGTCGAGCCCCCGGCGTGTCCTTCGTAGTGGGTGCATTCGTGTGAGCCTATCTCGCAGTCGGAGTTACAACACGCAGGTGCATCCCCCACACACGCACACCCACACGCGTTGCATATTTACATCGAAAAAGGGGTCTATCTTACGAAGCAATGCAAATAAACAATGCCATCGACATTAAATGTTTAAGGGTGAGAGTTAGCCTCCGAAAAATAAACCGGGAAATTACGAACATATGGCGATATCTCCCTCTTCTCCCAGGGAAGAAATTCACTTTTAGATGGAATTGTTTTGGGTATCGAAAAATTCGCCTTTTCTCTAAGGTGTGTTTGACGGGCAGCCGGCAGCTCATCATTCATTTTCGCCATTTCTGCTCAAAAAATACTCCCGTAAAAATACTCCCGATTCATTTAAGCCTTTATAATCGATTGCAGGGCTGGACGAGTTACCCGAAGGTAAGCTCATCCGTTCACTTCAGCCTCCGTAATGCTGGACATCCGTCTCCTCCGGCTGCACGGTAGGCGCACACAAATGCACCCCCCCCTCCCTACGAACACCCCCACGGGGTACTCGACCCCCTGAAATCTAGTCCTATCCAGTATAGCCTTATCTGTTCAGTGGATGAATCGCGATTAGAAACTGTCCGAGTTCGGTTCCTACCTTGCGTTTACTCATGCCACTCTGAACAAGAATGGCGAAATCGCCAATTTCATGAGGCACCTCGTGTAGTAGGATCGTTACAGTCGATACGATACCCGCGGTGTTGCCTGAATCGGACAGTAGGTTTACAAGCATGTAAAGATGCAAGTTGTATATATTAATAATATTAGCTTAATTTTAATAGATATGCATTTACAAATAGATATCTCATATATATTTTTTGTTCCTTCTTTAATTTATTAAAAATAATAAAAATATTCCTCAAAACTATTCATTTATTATTTATATCAAATTCCTACATTTATAAGTTTTGATTACCTATACATATATATATATATATATATATATATATATATATGTATATATATATTCAATTGGTATTTGGGTTGCCAGAAGCTGTGGTGTCACGTACCTGCGAGAAATGACGCCCCGATGGCTAGGCCATCAGTAAAATTATGAGCGAAGTCTGCAGCGAGGTTTAGGTACGCTGCCACCCGAATGTCCGAACTCTGTGTCGCAGAACCTAAAAATTCGTACGTAGAATCATTTTGCACTATTATAGATAGTGCAGCAAACACTTGTGTCAAATAGCTGCATGATAATACCTTTATTAATTATGTTCTACGTGTATCATGCACTACGTTCGATATAGGTAGTTATCTTATCGAATCTTGGGAAAATCGCTTACTAAACACTAGCTAATTGCCATGGTCATGTCAATCTGAAAAAAAACACTGCTTCCTTCCACGACACGTGCGCACAGCTAAGTTATAAGAAACACGACTACTTGGCGTTAGTATACATAATTTAACTAATTAATTATGCTGTGAAATTCTACTATTCCACCAATATGTTCATCCTGATGGATGAACGGTGACTCTTTGCTGGCAGGATATTTCCCACGACGTCCGCTGCCCGACCACCTCTTGAAAAGCAAAGCACTTCTTGTGCTCCCGACGTCGCCGAATTTCCGACTTAACTGAAGGAACGTACTCAGACAATTTACTCATTGGAAATTTCACACACCACCGTCACAAGGCTTCGTTGAGTCGCTATCGTCGCTAGCTTCCTGTCCTTGTTGTTGCCGGTTCGTTCGATCCCCGCCAGCTGTCTCCTTCGAAGATTTCTTCGACCCCTTCGTTAGCTTTGTCCTTTCGTCAGTTGCAGGATCAGCAGTAACGGATGGCTTCGCTGAATGTGAATGACCATGTCCGTGATCTCCGTGCGAATGGTTGCCTATAATAATGATACCTTTTGGCTACTAATCGTAAAAAAAATACGTATCGTCTTGCTGTGTATAGATAAAAGTATATATATATATGGATATGTATATGATGACCTCACCGCATGGGACATGAAAGGTGGTGCCCGTTTATGCGTTACGCATTTCTTCGAGTCGAGAACGCACAATATATATATTATATATATATATATATATATATATGGACTATAAAAGTATATAGGAGTGAGCTAATGGTTCCCATGTCACCCGGCGCCTACAGTATATCGTGAGCAACTGGAAACAACCGCTGACTGATAATACGGGGAGGAATAAGAAAATTAGTAGGTTTACTATTGCGTACAATACATTAGACTACAGTTAGGAAAACATGGGGGTCTAGTTGGGTGAAAACAATAAAGTAGGTTTACAGTTGAAACAACTGGTGAATCTTCAACGGCAACGATACTGTTTCCCAATTGCTAACGCATACGTTTTCTAAATGTATCTTTGCATCTTGCCAATCTGTGAACCTATACTAGGTTTCTTGCCCTGTGTGCTGCAACGACCTCTCTCAGGACACGCTATTGTATCTTAAATAGTTGATTAGCATCGGCAAATAGCGAACGATGAAGATCGATCGTTTCCACCGCTGCTCACAGAAGGTCCACGTAACCGTTCAGGTTCACGTCCCATCTCGATATGTCCGTTCGCTTCGCAGGTAAAAAGGTTCTCGTAGGTAAGGCCTCTCTTTTTTGTTCCTTTATTGTTTAGTAGGATATAAACGAACTCGACAACCTCTCCTTATCTGTATGGACTGTGTCCATAGACGCCTCGTAGACGTCCCATGTGGAGATAGCTAGTTACACATGAAATAGTGGACTCCCAGATAATAACAAGGACCTGGAGTTCACCCTCGCAGGTTCGAGAACTAACACAATCACTATAACGACAACAGCAAGAGCCAATGAATCGTATTGAGAGAACTCAAATGTGGACTGTATCGAGGATAGGTAGTGAGAGGTAGTGATTATATCGAGGATACAATCACTTCAACAGCACTCTCTAGTTCCACGTGCGAACGGTCCACATTTGAAAAACAAGTGAAAATATGGCTTAACGCCAACCGCATGCTGAAGTATCGTTGTGTGTTCAAATAAAACAATTGAGCATGCCTAGATATCGTCTGACAGGATAGGTGTGCGTACAAAACATATTTCTGTCCTAGTGTTTATGCGGTAAACTGTCGTTTGAGTGCATGTAAGGTAAGGGTAGAGACTGTTAATGCTAAAGTAAATAATAGTAATCAATACAATTTACCTGCTATGATTTTATTAGAGATAAAAGAGAACCCTAGAGTTGACGGTAATATAGGATAACTAGTATTTTCGACCTGTCGCTTTCTGAAGTTTGATTCGACTTATGCTAAGCGCCTTTCGCTGCTTTGTTTTGAGTACACATTCAAAAATATATATACTCATCAGATCGATTTACTAATCTATTTCGGAGTTTCAGTTATCGGAGACGGTGCGACGTTATATCGAGCTATATATATATAATATATACGAATATTATTTTGTTACACTTTTTATTTTTTTCGTTATTTATAGTTTATTATCAGTGTGAGCTGAGGTGCAAAAGACCCCTTTTATTGTTATATTTTCTCGAGAACCAAAGTGTATTATATTGCATTTCCGAAAATAAACTTGATTTTGAAACTTGAAACACTTTGGCAGCTTTTTTGATGACAATTTTTCGTCGTAAATGTGAAATATTCTCGAAAAAGCCTGCGGTCGGCGGTGGCACAGCTAGTGGCCAAAAGGGTATTGTGAACGAAAACCTACGGACTAAAAGTACCCCTATTTGCAAAGTATTCAATATTTCGCGAAGAAAGTGCACACTGCATAAATCTAGCTGCACAGATATATTCGTGTTTTTGGGCATGTAGATATGTACTGAATGAAATTTCACCGTGTAGTGTTGTTGTTGTTATTATTAGTATTATTTTTATTTTATACTTAGAGTGGTAACGTAGCAAAGATTCGTCTTTTGTTTGAAAATTTTTAATTGCACCCATAGAGGCAGTTTGCCCTAGATGTCAACGAATCGACGCATCACTGGCAAAGTTTTCGTTTACGTTTAGTGAAAAAGTGACTGCTACTTACCTTTGACCATACGGACAAATTTCTCGACGATAAGAAATGCGAAAATTCCCATAAGGACGCAGAAGCCGACAGTGTTGTCATGATGGTGGCCTGAATGCAATTAAGGAGGTTCATAAAATAAATATTGAAGAAGATCTGAAGATTTGTACAGTATGAACACGAAATCAGAGATGCACCGATTATTGTTACTCGATAGAGGACACCCGATAACTTAATCACCACGATATCGTGCATATCATTATGCATAAAAAAAGGATTACCAATCATTCCGATTCTGCTCTCAAAAAAAATCATCAATCTTTCGGATCTTAGCCCGAAAATTTTAAAAAACGTATCAATCTTCCGGATTCTATTTCGGATTTTACAAAACAGAATCATCCATCTTTCAGATTTTACCCCTAAAAAAGTCATCAACCTTTTGAATTCTACCCTTGAAAAAGTGGATCCATTTTTCCGATTTTACCTATTTTACTGTCTGGACCAATAAGCCGCTGTCGACTGCAATGAAGTCAAGGCCATTTTTTTCTCATCATGTATTGAGAAACTGATTAATTCTCTCTCTCTCGCTCTTACGAAAAAGAAAATAGTCCTACCATGCGAATGTGAATGTCCATGATGGCCTTCGTGCAAGTCATTCTCTCCTTGTCCATGTTCGTGAGGACTCATGGCGTGAGGGATCAGATGAAGAAACGCGTCACCTAAGAGTCCACCAGATGCAAAACTCAGCAACGTCTAAACGCAGAATTTTAAGCTGGTATTAAAATGGTATTTGCACAGATGTTAATCATTACCCAACCATACCCGTAGTGGGGTAACGCTCAGTAATATTTCTTCTGACTGTGCCGAATGCCGAAGACGCGACCTACCCCTCGAAAGTAAATTGATCGATTGGTGCACACCGAATTTTACTACAGTAACAATAAATATATGTCAAAGAACAACGACGACAATCACTAACATCGAAATTGCCTACAGAATAATGCACAATTGTCATGTTGAATCTTACTTCGAAACGAAGTTACCTCCTTTGCATAAACGGATCTCATTCTTGAACCATCGGTAGATTGTAATCAATGGAACTGAATAGGACTTGTCCTAAGAAGAGACTAAGAGCGGCTGTTCCCCGCTCCGACTATGC
This sequence comes from Stratiolaelaps scimitus, assembly GCA_019614645.1. Classification (NCBI taxonomy): domain Eukaryota; kingdom Metazoa; phylum Arthropoda; class Arachnida; order Mesostigmata; family Laelapidae; genus Stratiolaelaps; species Stratiolaelaps scimitus. Next base: position 54,119 of record JABWDB010000103.1, on the reverse strand, counting down.
GCCCCGTGTACGTTTTTATCGGCAATATTATTAAGGTAAATCCACGTTCTGAGATGGGGGCTGTAAAACAATGATAAGCTCTATAAAATGTCTTGAAAAATCACCTATGCATGGTATCGTTTGGATGAAGAACGCCGTAACGCAGTGAGAGGAACAACTGCTTCATGAAAAATACCGGTTCGCTCCAGGACAAGGATGCCTTATCCTTTCGGATGTAAGTAAGCAAGATATCTAGCGATGTTCAAAGGGCAACACTGTTAATTAGAAGTGAGACGGTCCACTTCGGGGGCATATTTCAGAAAATAAGATAGATCACCTTTAAAAAGTCTTCGTGGCCTGTGCGCCCGGAGATGGGTATGAAGATTAGAATTAAGAACGGGGCAACCGAGATCAGCAGTGTCGCTCCAATTGCTTGTACCCAAAGAGTTGTCACATCCAATGGAGCCTCCTTCTTGCGGTGCATAGGGATGGGCTTCTCTGAAATATAGGTAATGGCACTACGTTGAATGACAGCGACAGGTATACATTTGGGATACCTGCTTCTCCCCCACGTGTGAAAGTATCCATAAATATATGGCACCTGCATCTGTTGTTTAAGCTGAATATACATTTTAGTAATGAAGGCTAACATTTCAGCAAATAATCAACTTCAAACGAATATATTGAGTTTAAAAAAAACACCCTGTGAAATGAAAAAGAACAAAAGTTTCCTATGAAAGTGTTCTCACTATCAATAGCAAGAATGAGCTTGCATGGACAACACACACATACAGCTATACATTTTGCCGTTAGTGTGGTGGCTTGGACAATGGCCAGAAAGGTCTCTGGCTTCAAACAGCCGGAGGCCGCAGGTTCGAGTCCCCCCCTACCTGGTGAGGACATACAAGCGAGCTTTAACATTGTAAAAATTGCAGTTCCTTTAATAAAAAAAAGCCAATATAATATTTACCGTTGCCATGATCATGATGATGGTGCTGGCAGTCGTGACCGTGGTCATGAGAATGTCCATGATGGTGATGTTCGTGCAAAGCATGGTGATGCGAAGCGCCATCATTTTCTTGACCGTCACGAGCAGTGTGTTGATTCGGGGCGTTTTTCTACAAAAAGAAATAGACACGTAAGGCAAGTTCTCCGGGCAGACTCTCAGTCTTGAACATTTAACGTTCAAGGTACAATTGTTTTTGGCATTACTTCATAATACGAACCCCCTATAAATGCAGATGTGCAACTGCGTCGGGAGATCGAACCCATTCTGCACCTGCTCTGTCTCTTCCGATTGCGCACATGAATGCATCACGCCACAGGGCGAGCGACGATGTACAGACAACTAATAATCTTTAATCTACCATACTACGTAAAAGTCGATTTCTATACACGGTATACATATAACCGTGTCTAATACAAGAGTTAGATGTTTGGATCTGATTTATAGCCTACCTGATCAGGTTTTAACCTGGCGGTCTAAAGTTGCGATTATTTTCAAAAGGCTAGAGTATTTTGTAAAAGGCAGTTTTTCGAGCGTTACTATTTTCCATTCAATGTAAGGTGAGTTTGGGAAAGATTACCTTGTTTCAAAGCTGAATCGTCAATGGCTGAAATTTAAAGCTATATCCCCAACAGATGCAATGTAAACCTATATCGCCAATAGCAGTTCCATACACAATGGAACAATATTCCTGAACAAATGCTTGCTCGAAAATATCAAATAATCCACAGTTCTGAGCCGATTTACGTTAAATTCAGCCTGAGGAAGTGTTCCTATATGGACCTCTTCATAAGGCAAAGGCAAGGGTAAAGGCTTAAGCATAGTTGATACCTAAAGTTTAAGTGCTGAGGCCTGTCAGATAGGGGAGTGGCTGAGTATCGGCTCAAAAGAAACAGATATTAAAGAACCTGCAAATTTTGCCTGCATTTGGTGTTCCTTGGCACTTCGGCAAGGGCGCAGTACCGAGGGACAGCGCTTGGACAAATGGATCCTTAGTGGAAAAGGACCGAGGTTCAAATCCGGCCAGAGTGGGGTAACGGTACTAGGTGAAGGTTTACTAAAGAATTTGCAATTTGGGGGGTGCGGAATTTTCCTTCCGACATTTTCCATAGTGATACAGCCGTAACGATATGGTGCAATGGATGCAATGTACGCTAAGGATTTTGAATTTCAGTCATATATGCGAAACTAGAAACTTAAATAGGGATGACGAAGCGACAGGAGGTTTCGTTGTAGGAAACATGGATGGTACGTAAACATACCGTTCTCGGTATAACCGTCTATAGTCTGACGAAGGGAGTCAGTTGATAAGATATTACCCATTCTGTTTTATTTTCTACCTATTGTATCCCGGTGGGGGGGGGTCAAGCCCACAACATGAAAACTATTTAGAATAGTCTATTTATTAAGGGAAACCAGGCTCCATAGACTTTTTAGTATATCCGTACGCTACTAATTGCCTGAACTGCCGCAAAACTCCAATACTTCATCCACTCATCGAATCATGCCCACCACCAGATATTGCATGGGAACGTCTTTAATCATTTGATTCGAATAGCTATTCTCTATCTTTAGTGCTGTCCACTTGTTATAACTGTCTGTCTTTGATAATGTGGCCCACCCTGAAGCTGGCCACTCTGATTCAGCTGTCTACGGTTCCTATCTGACGAGACCACGCTGAGGTCCAGGTGGTGACGCCATTACTTGGCAACACTGCCAACACTGTACGTCCGCCGCGAAGTCGAGCGGATCCCGCGAAAACTTGAAACTTCCCCCCATTACATTCTATGATCAGTGTAATGATCACCGCTACGAGCTTACTCATCATTGTGTTAATAGTTAACAGAACAATTTATACTACTGGGACGGTTCATATTTGTCACGAAATTATCGAGCGTCTATGAGACTCTGAAAACGTTATCAGCACGCTCGCCGAGTGTCCACGTTCTTAATAACACCATTCACTATTCTACAAAACTGTGCTTAACTTATCATGGACGAATCTACTTGACTAAACTATAAGATATGAGGAGATAAGTCAGCGCTTTGCGCTCTCCTAATACAGGAAAAATAACAACTATCAACTATGATGCAATAGGTGAAGCTAAAGCTAAAAGCTTTATTGGTTTATTAAAGGAACTGCAATTTGCGTCAATACTTAAGTTCATTTCATATATGTCACGTCGCGGGACTTGAACCTGCGACCTCTGATCCACTGCCGGCTGATGTGGATCCCAAAATGTTTTGAGCTGACCCCCAGCTGTCTCCTCGGGCCTCGACTGTGAACCTTGAGGTCTTACTACGAGGATATGCAGGGACACGTTTACTATAGTATTCAACGAGTCATGCCTGGCAGCAAGAATCCACGGATAAATGGAAGCTGCTAAAGAAACACAAAGATTCTCCGCAGAATATGCCAGGATTTTAACCCAATACGAACCCCTGTTGTAGCAACAATATACCAGAGAAACACGTGATTGAGAAATTTATTAATTAACCACATGCCCGTAAGAGATTAGGCTTACACAATATTCCCGCTAAGCGGATATTGCCGTTTAGTCAAACAGGAATATTTTTACCAACGTTATAAATAAATGTCAAAACTAGAATCCAACTCAAAAATATATCCTAACAAACCTATATAGGACTCGGGACATGAATCACAATCTCATGCGTCCTCGTACCACTGGCATCGCCACGTAACAGTCACCATAGAATCAAAAAAAACAACAACTCGCTGGCCATTCGACGTATCTAGGACATTTACGGACACCAGACTCAGGCACCAGCGAACGACCAGACAACCGCTTGTAGCAAACGTTATTGTTGTTCCATAGGAACGCAGGAATAGATGACTCAATACTACACAACACATGTATAACTGTAATCCCCGTGACTGAATATGCTTATGAGCAGTTTACCTACAACTGAAATCCATTCAAGAATTTCGCGTTGAGTTAACAGTTGTTGGCCAACAATATTTATTGTGACTAACAACCCAACTATGGCATGGGGTAAAATTATTTTGCCCAGATTATATGAATTGTGCAATTCTTGAAACAAGTAATCGCTGTAATATTTGATGTTGCATACAAGATACTTGGTTGTATGGTTATATATATATATATATATAAAATTATTCTAAAAGGTAACGCTACTGGGTGGCATTTTCAACGATTAGCGTTTACTTGTCATGCTCGATGGGATACAAGATACGACTAGTGAAGCTAAATCATTCCGGGCCGACTCTCAGCCAACATTTAACGACCACGGTAATGCTTTTGCATTGCCTCAAATGGTGCATTCGTGTGTGCCCCTTATGTGCAATCGGAGGAGACAGACGTAGGTGCGCGGGTTCGATCCCCGCCCGTTACACATTTAAAGGGGTTGACCGTCTTGCGAAGCAACAAACTAGTGAAGCTGGCCCTCTCAAACAAGAGAACTACGTTCACTGCTTGATGAATGCTTTACACACATATATATATATGTGTGTGTGTTATGTATATGTCAGATATATATATATATATATATATGTATATATATATATCTGCAGTGTATGGTAATAGGCTATCCCTGAATTAAACAGTTAGTTATTCTCGTACGCAACACGAGATACAGTCTCACTCGAGCCGAATCAAAATGCCTTTGAACAAACTTAGCAACAGGTTACCGTGGCCGTATAATTAACGGCAGCGTTTTACCGGCAGACGTAACTAACTGTACTGATAAATCCACAGCCCAAAACCCTGACATAATGACAGCCAGTGCGCCGGTTGTGTGCACGCGTCTTAACAACATATATACAACACACACCTGTGCTGCGGCTTCGTTCGCGTGCCGGGAGTATTTGAAGGATGGTGATTCCACGTGTGCATTGGCGCACATCGCCACAATCCAGCTCATCACACATATCACATAGAGTTGTTTGCATCGAATCATGGCTGTGCTACGGTAATGGTTTTTTGTTGAAGACGAGCAATTTCTATATGTTACGAATGCGATTCCAATTTACTAGGCAGCAGCAGTCGAGCGGCGAAACGGCAATAACACAGCTGCATAAAACAATATAAATACACAGACCGCACTGGTTGTCCTGCCACTGGAGTAGGAGGCATTAGAAACTCTACACGTATGACAGCACATATGACCTTCTATAGTGGGATCAGTGCGGACAAGATGGCGGCCTTAATAGACTCAAAACAAAAATAGGTGTCCATTGACACCGCTGTTATAATGTGTAATTTATGCATAGAATTACGAATTTGGAAAGTGTTTTATTCAAACATACAGTAGTTAGGAATTATTTCTAGGGATTTGTGCATATGGTATACTCGTGTTTCATGTTCTGATTACCAAGATTACAATTAGTCAGCAAGTCCATAAATTGCGATACGAAAGTGTCAGCAGAACTCCAATCACTGCTTTTAATATTTATTACAATTATACGAATAATATTGTCAGTACTATGGTGAATTAACAACGATATCGGTATTACAATTATTGTTTAAGAAAACTAATATTCAAAATAGAATCGAAATAAAGACGATCATAGAAGCAACGATAAATTATCTTTTATTCAAGCATACAATAATTAGACGGCCATAAGTACACAATCTCATACAGTTCGTAATTAATTATTCATATCGTTGGCGCCACCATTTTACCCAATTAACATGTATTAATGATTAGCGAAGGTAGCAAATAAGTGGAAGAGTACAAAGAGTCATCATTAAATAATTCTTTAAATGTTACATCTATATACACTGTAGATATATAAAATCATCCAGAATTAAAAGATCTTCACTAATACCAATTTCTCATTAAGAATTATAATAATTTTTATTTCAAGTGTTATAGTTAGAAATGCCAGTGTATAGTATTGTCGTGCATAGAGTTAGCCCTTATCTTTCTCTTACTCCAGTAACAAATTTATTACGTAGGAAGTCAAATTCGCAAAGTCGTTTCGAACCCTCAACATAACGACGTCAGGTTATACCAGACTTTAAAAATCTGACGAACTCCTACGACGCATCTAATTAGAGACCTTGAATTTAGCGCTTCATGCTAGCAGAAACCACTGCCCTTGTTACATTTAGTATCCAGTAGTAAATCTCGTCTTAAGGCGCTCTTCGACACTATTTCTCACAAAGCGGTCAAGTAATTTTATGAATATTTGGACCGGGGCTGGTGGGTCTTGTCTGGTCTCGAGTGTCAAAGAGGAGTACCGATCTGTGTGCATTTACCGAAGGTTCGAACGTTTGGCGGGATTTGTTTTAAATAAATAAAAAACGAACGTTTGGCGGGAATCATTTGCTGTCTGTGGGTTCGACACCAAAGGAATATATTCAATCCTGTATCTTCGAGTACGTATATACGAGAGTGCCAAGATGGACTTACTGAGGTAACGCGGGAAGCCGCAGATACATGTAAAATTGGCCATTAATACTTTACCGTACAGTATTAATGACACGAGGGCATTTTAACTTAAAAAGTTGCTCATTTTCATTTAAGGCCATCCGTTCATTATCTGTATTAAATATAATTAACAATCAACACGTTGTTAAGAAAGAATTCGAAATCACAGCGAATGCTTGGGCGACGAATACCCTTGGATACAACACGAAGTGGTCCACAAACAAAGTCACTCACAACACTCGCGTTTGCGACAGGAGGATCGTTACAAACGCCTTCCAAGTGTGATCTTGTCAGGCTATCAAATCATAACTAACTCTGTACCTTGATATAAGTCGGTAAGTGTAAAGGCAGCCGAATTTCAACTACTTCTAGACCCCCGATTTCTATATTAGATCCCTGGCTATCGTCAAAATTAGGGTTGAACATTATTTCCAAAATATCTTGGCACACTTTCTCAAAGAATATCTCTATGCAACAATAGCATGATAAGGGTAAACTAGCATCAATCAAATTATATATTTAGTCTATTGGATTACGGGTACGCTCTATTTTTCTGCAAAGCCTTGCACCGAATCACAGCTATCGTTACTAGCCAGCTGACTGCGGTCCCGGCTAATTCGTCGTTGTAGTACCAGAACTAAGACGGCACGAGATCATTACGGAAACTCTGGTAACCGGAGAGTATCCAAAGGTTCCTAGAGGATTTCGGGCTGACTCTCAGCCTTAAGCATTTAACGTCCACGGTACAACTGCTTTTAGCATTGCTTCGTAAGACGGACCCCTAAATGCAAATGGAGACTAAAACCTCTCTATCGATTATTCCTAGGACTGTTCCCGACCTTGCCGATCCCAGGACCCACCGCTGTAGTTCGCCGAGAAATCCATTTGCTGGATGAGTAAATAATTATTACTATGAACGATTAGTCCCACCCAAAGCTAAAAGTGGAGGTTACTCTATTCCAAACCTGCCAGCTTAATTAATTACACCCCTTTACGTGACGCCACTGGCTATCAAAGAATCAAGCCACCATACTCTCGCTTATCGCCTGCCGTCAGTCTGCTTAAGCGTTGTAATATTTTGCAGTTCCGTCAATAAAGAAATAATTGAATTAAATTAAATTACCTAGATCTGTGTCGAGCCTCAGAAGGCAAGTCATTTGCTGTTCTATCATTATTATTATTAATTACTATTTCCTGTTGCAATCTACACCTATTTATTCTCTATAGCCAGTTCATGCTACCAATATTCCACTCTAGTGTCTTACGCACCATCCCCGTTCTATTACCGTCGAACTTTAAATCTAAGCAGACAAATCCAATTTGTTGGTAGTACAATACAACTGCATCGAGCCATTTATATGAGTGTTTACGAATTTCGCCACCGGAGGCTTCACGGTTGCATGCGTCCGTTGGGTAGGCATGCGTCTTTCCGCTGGACGCTCTTGGCTTCCACTCGAGCAGAATCGATCATTTCAATTCGATCGGCAGCGGTGGATTTAGCAATACGGAAATTGGAAAAAAGTCCCCGAAATCGAGAGGAGGACCACATGCAAACAGGGTAGAGTTGGCATGACGAGGGAATAGTTTGTACCCGATAAAGGTCAGGGTAAAGGTTTATTCGTCTATTAAAGGAATTGCAATTTGCGTCAATGCCCCCAAGTGGCTTTCTTATATGCCGTCATTACGCAGCGGGACTCGAACCTGCGACCTCTGGCGTTTTACAACCAGAGACCACCTAGCCGTCCAAGCCGCCGCGCTGACGTAGGCTACAATTAGTATTTGCAGCAGTATTGGCTACGAAAGATGAACGCGACGCATGAACAAATTGGCTGGAAATAGCACGTGCTTCTCATAGGTAGGCTCACAGCTTATTAAAGTTTTACAGTTTGTTCGCTTTTTACGAAAATTATATGTTCGTTTCTTTGTGGTTACACTAAAAATTCTTTCCTCGGCCTTTCACCCCTACTCGAAGTGTTCATTATCGACTGAAGCCCCAAACAAAAAGGTTTTTCTTTTTTATTAAATTTACATCTCAAGCTAATGGTCCTAACTTTCTGCTCTCGTAGGACAACACAAAACAATATAGCGCAGTCAGGCAAAAGGGTAAGAGATAATATGATATATAAATATATATATATATATATATTTCTACACCTGCGAACCTAGCTTCATCGTTTCAACAGGTACTTAGTGTCTCATGCTCACGGCACTGGTACCGTAAAACACTAGATACTATTGTCATATAGAAATTGACTCTTCCCTCTCTCAGTAATGTTGTTTATAATTAATTTTTCTCCCTGGCTATTCAGGGAGCACAAGCAGGGTTCGAGTCCCGCTGGGTGGTCGCATATAAGGAAAGGACACAAGCATTGTAAAATTGCAGTTCCTTTAATAATAAACCACTATAGCCTTACCTTGACCCTACCTTCGGCCAGCTCTGGCTCATGGGCATACTTTCTAATATACCCAAACGTTGTCTGAACTCATTACATAGTGACAATTTCCCGAGTTCCTTATTTAACAATAAAGGATTCGATTAGTTCGAGTTCAATGGAGACTTACGTCAATGAACAGCGTATCGAATGCGTTACAGTCGATCGACCAGAGCGCACTTCGCTGGTGGGGGATACTAGCTAATTAAAAGCTAATTTTTCCTGCTATCAATATTCATTATCTTGAACACGTACACATCTTTAAATAATATAAGACAGTGACATATAAGAAGCAAGCTTAAGCATTGAGCAAAATTGCAACTTCTTTAATAAACCAATAAACAATTTGCCTTTACCTTTAATGAGAACAATTCAATTAAATGAGCATTGCAATTACTAGTTTTTTTTTTGTTTATTCACTCTCTAGTAATAATAATAATAATAATAATAATAATAATAATAATCACCATCATCATCATCATCATCATCATCATATGTGTTAACTCTTTACACCCGTATTATTGTCGCTCGGTATGTTGTATTCCCATTGCTTACAGTCTCGACGCGTGTCACGGTATAAACGTCAGGTCTTCCTTAAGTGTTCGGTAGTTAGTTTTATTGTGAGGTGCGTGTTGTTTTTTCGTCGGTGCCCGCCTGTCTCTTCCACGGCAGAAGGGTCCACGTAGACGACACAAAGCATGGGAGGGAAGGGGTATGAATTCGACAACGGCGATCGGTGATTGGGTGACGTGATGAGATCGTACGTTAACAATGCAGTGGTCTCGTTCGTACACATTGGCCTGTTAACCTGCACCATCTTATATGGGCGTATAACCCAAATCGTTCACCATGCTGCTGCTGCAGTTGCACCTCCGCCGACCTTTGGTGTCCCGTTGTGTTCGAGATTTTCAGTGAGAAGAGGATAGTTTAGCTTTCATTAACGCGTTACTGAGTACAGCATCTACCGCTGTCGTCGCCACCGCCGTTTTTGTTACGGCTTAGTAAGTCGCCAAAAAAGCACTCTTGGGTGACACAAAATGCAATGAACGAAGTTGGTGCTGCTTGAACGTCCAAGCAATGGGTTGCATGGCAATGCCGGAAGGCAGACTTAACTAATTTGTAGCGATAATTGTATCGTACCTATGGGGGGGTGTTGAGAAGTGACACCGAGAATAATAATGGCAAGTTTCATAAAAACCAAGCGGTTATCAGAATCACGATGCGCTGCTGCAATAAGCGGTCTGTCCACCATTTCGAGTCGCGCACAGAACAACTCGGAGTACCGATTCCGTTAACCTCGTTCTTCAAGAAGATGCAAGTCTTCTTGAAGAACCTCCTTCAGCAGATGTCGATCAGCGTACGCGAACATACTAGAATGTAGAAACATACTGAACCCTGAGTGAGCGAGTCTGTGCGAGTCTCCCACCAGACTACGTCAATGCCTATATCGATAGTTACGGCTATGACGGTTATTATCAGTGGTCCGCAGGAGATTGGCGAATCCGTCGGATGTGGCTAGATAAAGTTGGCTGATAATCAAGTGAATTTAATTGAATGTATAACGCAACAATAAAAACTCAGACAAGACAATGGGTGATACTTCGGCTTGAGAGGTGAGAGCCGAATCTATGTCCAGGGTGATGATCAACTCAACTCTTTCGTTAGTTTATCTTCTTTGTTGGTCTTTCTAAACGCCCGTAATATTTCCATATATATATATATATATTTTTTAAACTTTTTTCTTCTTAAACTTGCTCAACAACGGTTCTAAAAGCAAGCAAACAAAAAGAACCCTAGTAATTGAGTCTTCACTCCATATGCATGAAGGAAGATAGCCCACCTCGTTTACTGGACACTTAGGCTTTCATAGAGTTAAGTAACTATAAGGAAGACGAAGTTCACCTTAATTGTTTCGAAGGCAATTATCCATACAATATTTGTTCTTAATTTTTCCTTCAAGTTACAACTTAGCTATTAATGTATAATGGTAAAAGGGAGGAAGAAATAGAAACGAACACATATTTTATGGGACGACTATGATTAATTAAAACCCCATGGAATGATCAAGCAAAGTCAATTGAGGTAACTCGTTTCTAAACCTTTTGTTCCCGCGATCCAAACATGGAGTTATAGAGAAAATATAGCTCTTGAAACAATTAAACTTCAGTTAATCTTGAAGGGCTTGCGAGACTTTTCTAACACCCTGCGTATACATATATATGTCGACATTTAGCTCATTTTTTTCCGATTTTTTTCGATATATATATATATATATACTTTCCGGATACCTTGTATATTCCAGTAGTGAGCAAAACCAATTCCGAGTGAATTGCAAGCCAATTTTGAAAGAGGTGGACTACCCTCATTTACTCATATGGGATAGAGATGAGTCATCGTTCAATGTATTCTTGTTGTTATATATATATATATATATTATATTAATTATATTTCGGAAAAGATACAAAGAAAAGCAGATTAACGATAGCCAGCAACAGGTGAGTGCAGCGCGTCAAAACGTGCAGCAATTAAACAAAATCCTTTCAGAATTATGCGGGATTCTCGACCCGGGGGGTGGGGGCAGTCTCCGGTGGCCAATATGCTGTCAAAGTGAATCTGTTGATTACGTCAATTCGGCCCAACAGCCAACGCCAATCTAACCGATGAGGATCTCCCGTATTATAAACGACGCTCGCATCATAATACAATTATTCCAGTGTACAAAATCGACCTGCGCTTACTCGTGAGCCAACAGAGGGATTACTGAAGCTCGGTAGAATATTATCAGCAACGAATCATAATAAGAAAATAAAAAAAAATTCTTTATCGTTTGCCCCATCAATGAATGTCTTTTTTTATTTAATCTTACCTACTACCTGCATGTCATGATGGTATTATTATTACTATTATTATTATAGGCACCAGAAAGCAGGGCTATTTCCATTATAACAACAGCATAATAATATATTTAATATGTTCATAAAGATAAGCCCTCCCTCCCCCCCAAAACCTCTCTGTCGCTCTACATCCTCTACCATCTCAACTCCGCACTCACGCCAGCTATAGTCCCCTAAGTGTCTTCCTCTCTTTAAATATAAATACCCTCGCAGATGTTCTTTGCAGCGTTTGTTGCTTACAATTGTACATATTGGCAATTAATTGGTTCACTAAAGTGTACGGATGGATGGATGGTAATTTCGAATACTGAGGCTTAACTTAGCAGTTCTCTACGGCGACTTCGTCCCGCCTTCATAGGGGGACTTAGCGAAGCTGGAAATAGAAGAAAGTGCTCAGGTCGACAGCTGAACAGAGGTCGTTTGTCCGTACGCCTCGTCCGGACTACCTAGGATTAGGTAGTTAGGTCGTCTGTGTACACTCGTCGAAGAAGAAGGGTCCCAGTCAAGGGATGAGTAATCAAAAACCAGAGCGTTACGGAATTTAACCCTACGCTGACGTCAATCGATGATCAAGCGATCCAATTTTATATATTCGAATATATAATTATTATTATTATTATTACATATATACTCGGAATCATGATTGTAGTGATTTGTCGAAATTTGAAATTGTAGCTGTGTCTGCGATTACTTCTTGTTGTGTCAAATCCACGTTTTTCGATATCAGCCAATGAGCAGAAACTCACTCACACGCCGACAATAGCGCTCGACATAAGCGTAGGTATATAATGTCATCGATAATTAGCAGCAGCATTAGTGCTGCTTCGTCATGGGCCGTTACCGCTTAATTGTTTGACAACTCTCCTTGGGTAACTTGCGTATCGGGCGCATTTTCACGCTGTGGTCTCTAGTCAACAAACTCAAAAATCGTAGCAGCCCTACGTCAGCTTGCAATAGATTGGTAATACCGCATCAGCGTGTCCGTTGTATCCTGAAGCCTTTAGCAAACTGCAAAATCCCCTAATCGAGCCGAGAGCCGCTCAAGACGAAAACCCCCTGAAGGGGAGAACCTGGGGCCGGCTCAAAATGAACCCTCCACGCCTGGCACACAACAATCACACCATACACTAGAAATCATTCCGTTCCGGTCTCCTTAGCAAATATTGATACCACAGATGAACGAATGAGATATAAATTACATCCTGCTGTCAATCAATGTCAGATAACAGTTGTCCGTTAATTTTTTTTATGTCGGCGATTACCGTAACGGCTATTACTATTTTATTATTTTTAAATTATCCAGAATCCACTGGCATTTAGTTCTATCTATCGAGACAGTGTTTAACATCATATCGCATATAATTATCACCCACCTCCACTCGTCCATTTACGATTATTATTATTATCATTATTATAATAATTATTATTATTCTTATTATTATTAGCGTTTCGAATATTTGTTTTCCGAGACAGATCAAAAAGAACCACTTTCCCTGTACCACCACCAGCACTTTAGCAGCGGTCCTCGACACCACACTGTATCTCTTATCATCATTATCATAATCATTAGTATCGTCGCAATTCAATCATTTCCGCGAGAAATGTTACCGTTATCCTCGTCGCCGTCTCTCTCTCTCTCATAACGCTCACACGTAATCGCAAGCCCCCAAACCTCCCATCTCACCTTCCCTTCGACAGTTTTGCATTGTAACACGTATTACCTATACAATAACTTCCATGACAACCTCGTTAACGTCTCAATTTGCTTGTCTCCATCACTCTCTTTCTCTTTATCTCTCTCTCTCTCCATTGTTTTTCCACCCGTTTTTCTCCTTGACTTCTATACTGCTCCAGTCATTACGCCACCGTTCCGGTTGCCATAGCCGCTGCCATTGTTATTGCCGCTACCTCCACCACCACCACCATGATGCTGTTGTTGTTGCTGTTGCTGCTGCTGATGACGAGGTCCGTTGCTGTAACCGGGTCGGCCGTTGCGATTGTTCCAGGAGGGGTTGCCGCCTCGGCTGTTCGTATTACTGCTGCCGTCCCCTCCTCTGCGATTGTCTGACCAGTTGTTTCGGCCGCTTGAGTCACCGCCATAATGTCCCCCCTTGGGCCCGCCGCGATTTCCGCGGTTGCCACCGCCGACACCCGCGCCCGGTCCCCGATAATATCCGTTGTTGGCGCCATTGTTGCTATTGTTGCTTCCCTTGTTATTGTTGTTGTTGCTGCTACTGCTATGGAGGAGCGTCTGCTGTGGTTGACCCTGATCATGCTGCTGCTGCTGCGGATGATGATGGTGATTATGGTGGTGAGGATTGTGGGGGTTATAATCTCCGCGACTGTCTCTCGGAGATCTCCTGTTGTCGCGGACATTGCATCCCGGCTGTTGTCGGTGCTGGTCAGCGATACGGGCACGATTTGACGAGTCGACCCCTGGCCTCTCCGCAGTTCCATTCTGCTGTTGTCGCTCATCGGCTCCCGCCGCGAGAATTTGCATGAATAATTTGATATTGTTGTCGGCCACTGGCTTTGCGACTTTGTCACTGTCCATTTGGACGTTTTCATCGATATACATCTTGCGATCGTAGTAGTTGGCCGGAGACGAAGCGGTGCAGGGGTGCGTACCAGATGACGTTGATGGTAGCTGGTCATCCTGGAAGAAATCAAACTCACGGTCTCCAAACATCGAATCCAGATCCGCTGCAGTGTCTACTGGCCCAGCGGCAGCGACCTTCGTTGCTGCCACACATGGAGTCCCGTTGGCGTCATGAGGCGTCTGTGTGTGCTGCTGCTGCTGTGATTGAACGGCGACGGCGTTATCCACGGAACCAAACTGAATCGTGTTGTCCCCAGCAGTGTCCTCCTTCAACGGCTGCAACTGCTGCACTGGCGAGACAGTAACGAGGCTCATACCGGGAATGACTGCCATTACCCCGCCACCACCATGCGGTGCGGTGGTATGATGATGGCCGTGACCGGCACCAGCATGATGGACAGCAGCATGCGGCGCCGAGTGACCACTCTGGTGGTCTATAACCTGTGAAATAGGAGATACAAGTTCGCGAGGCGGTAGAAGATATCGGTAGTCGTCAATCGGGGTATGCGAGTAGAGCGCCACCGTACAGAACATGTCTTCGCCGCCCCTCTTGCCTTTGAGTAGAATCTACAAGATGTACACACATACACACACATAGTGGTTTCAAGCTACCGGGCGGCAAAGGCTATAACAATGCTCGCAAAACGCCGTCGTGGTCAGGGGGGGTAACAGGCAGCGCGGAAGTATGAAGGGACATTTAAAGTATCGTAATTGTTTTTGCTAATTATCTCTAGTAAACCTAATACCCTCGAATCAACAGCAGGATGGATGCAAGTGTCCACTTAGCTGTTGTCTTACCGACCAAATGGATGGTACTCACGTAAAAATAAGAGCCGCTTATTACATACAAGGGTGCAGCATGTCCAACTGCACAATTTCACCACTGAGTGCTCTTCTCTACTAAGCTGACACTAATTAGTCACAGGCCGTCCAGAAAGTCACGCTACATAATGGGGGACTAAGTCAATAGTGACGAAAAATGCACACACAATAAAGAGAACGAGAAAACCTTTTCACGATATACTGTGATCTGTCCTTGTTCGTATATTAAATGCGTTCACGAATTTCCATATGACGATCGAAGCAGATTAATCTGCAAATAAATTGGTTTTAAAGCTGCCAAAGACTTGAGTGAAATGCTGTACCCCGTCTCGTTCAGGGTGAGATTGTTATTAAAACTGCTGTCTAAACATGCATTCAAGCAGTAACTAGAATCTTCTTATAGTAATCGTAAACTAACGAAATGGTTTCATTAGTCTCCCATCGAGTTGTGTGACTTTCCGAACACCCTGTACAACCATAAGAGGGTTAATGTCAACGTTCGTACGGGGCCCGTCAGGAGATCATTGTCTGTATATAGATCATTGGGTATAGTAGCTTAGTTGAAAAAGGCTGCATCAGCCAAGCATCCAATGAAGCTATCATTGTTAAAATCACAGAAGTCCATTATTCACCATAATATGCATTATATATATATATATATATATATATATATATATTAAGGGATTAGTTCTCGAGGTCCCCAAAAAGTGTCCCCTCTAAGCGAAATCTTCGCCATTTACTTACGGCAGCTGGGTGATGGTGGTGAACCGCAGGAACTGGAGAAGCCACCGGATGATGAGTAGAAGCCATTTGTTGGTCATGAATCTGTTGCTGAAGCTGTTGCTGAATATTGGTTGGGGTCAAGGTAGCGCTGGTCTGTTCGAGTGGGAGTTGCTGATGTTGGTCTGCCGTTGATTCAACGTGTACCGGAAAGGATTCCTCGGATTGGTGGGTTTCCGCGACGTCGTTCGGGGTGAGTTTAGCATCAGACGTCAGACCCTCGGCGCTCAGAGGCGAATCGCCGCGAGCATTAGCTAACGGGTCAAATACGCCTCGCTCATAGTCGACAACGTTCTCTAGGCCCTCTGAATGCAGTGACACCTCGTTCAGCTTGGCAAGGAGTTCACCCATTGACGACAGCTTCGAATGCACAGCCTAAAATTGAGAGGAATACAGAAATTAGGACAGGAGGCTGGCGGAAAAAGCAGCATAAGAATATCGGCTAATCCTTATTCACGTATGTACCATATCATGCCTGCGCGCTAGGTCCACGTTACCCACCCTTATGATTAGGTCACGTGATCACCCGAGATATGAGCGGTTCAGAATCAAGGCTACTTTTTGCAACCTGTGAAAATAACCTGCTCAAATTGAATTGTCTTGACAACTGCTTGGAGCAACCGCACGTTATTGAACTGAGAACATCGAACTGTGGTATAATTAGGATTTTTGCACCACCCTATTCATACCGCTCCCGTTCAGCCTTGGTTAATGATCACTGCGGATTACGTTCGTAACCAACAAGTAAAGCGGCAAAAAAACGTCTCACAAGTTACGCGGTCGATCAGCTGAGATGACGGAGGCAGCACACCTCACATACACCGTACTTTTTTTTGTATTTAATGTTCTCCTATATTGTTAACAGCAAAAAAAAAGCAAGAAAGGGTGCCTCCCGTCACCCCCGGGGGCAATTTTCTAATATACATTTAAGAAAATAACCGAAAACGCTTCAATTTAATCCCTGCCTCGAGCAGGCATCTATCATTAGCTATAATCAACTTGCTAGACAATAACACAAAAAAAAAATAAAAAGGGTTTACTAATAATAAAATATTGCGACAAGCACACACGATAGGTTCCGTGACCTGGACGGTTTGGCTGCCAACTATATAATACATGTTAATCAAGCACATGGCTCGCTCATCGAGACATCCGAGATTTTACCTCAAACGTAACCCCTGCAGCGAATTCTTTGGGCTTGGCATCGAGTACATTTAACCAGATTTCGGCGGCTTTAGTGAAATCCTTAGCGCACGCCTCTTCAACAGACTGGCGGAGTGCTTCCAATGCCCGATTGTCGTCGTCGGACTCCTCGCGACGAAGAGCCTCCCCGAGTAGAAATTGCAAGCGCATAACCTAGAAGAACGATTCCATTTTATAAAACCTTGACTTTGACCAACGGACAGGGGAACAGGCAGAAAGGTAAGGTATACTCGTCGTCTGACAGACACAGATAAATAGTGACATGTGCAGTCTGGTTAGGAGGAGAGCTGGGCTGATCACATGGACACTCTTCGCCGTTGTCTTCTGATCCCATATAGCTTCCTCTTTGCTGGTTCTGAAAACGAACGGTGCGGCTCGTATCGAACGCACCTATTTCCATAGAAGTCTAAGGCGTGTGCAAGATTGCACGTTTCCGTAAATAAATTTCTAACTTCGGATGAGTGAAGGGGCCCCCCAGACCTCGTTGTCAAATGCAGCCTAAGACCTGGGGCATTTCTAGATGCCGAAATGAATTTAACCAATGTTATGAAGGTAGATTCCCCTTAAAAAAAGAGCTAAAAGCAAGATAATACCTTTCCGAGTGTATCGACGGTTCTTTGATAGGCTTCGCGTTGTTCCTTTTTCGCGCGGGTACGGGCAACGGCCTCCTCGTTTTTTACCAGTTGTTCACCCGTTTGCAAAAACTCCCGACATACTCCGAGTACCTCCAGCACCTACGAAATATACACAGGCACGGAAATGGCAATGGATTTGATTTAAAAAAAAAGGGCGTATGTTAATGAATCACGGTCATTGGAGCGTTCGCTCGTTTGTACGTTCGTTCGTCCCCGACGGTGACCACCAAGAAAATCTTCGCTGACTAATGATTGATTAGCGACAATGAAATTTCGAACCGTATTCGATATACGGTACAGCTAAAATCTTGCCTATAAACCCTGCTGTTGGATGTCTAGTTTATGAAAATCAGTTGAAAGAAAGATGACCTACATGACCTATGTAGGTCATCTTCTCGCGTGTACCACGAGCAACATTTTTCAGCTAGTTTTGAGAAGCTCTCCCCGGGTGCACGGGGAGCAGTCAGCCAAGCGACACCGGCAAGGGCGGTGCTATTGAACATTGTCAAGAGATCCTGGGGGGCGAGGTGTCCTGCATCACAACATCCCCAGTTTAAAAATAGTGCACGTGCAGCAGACAACGGTCCCCGCTTCGAATGCTTGCTACGCCTATTCTCAATGAAAGGTCGGATTCTGCTGTTGTTGTAGACAAATTGCAGACGATAACCTGGAAGTTCGACCGTATATAGTCCGAGCACAAGCGACGAACCTGCTGCCCATTTGGGTGTTACTACGCTTGCAGCTGGTTCATCTGGTGAATCCTTAGAATCGCCGCTAGTATTGAAAATACAGAATCAATGGTATTCTTAGAAAGATCTGTAGAGTACTCTACGCTCAAAAGTACTGTCCAATCGATTGAGAACAGCTTATTTAGGCACTCGATGACGGTAAGCGACCTGACCGTATGGCACGCTCATACTGTGCGCACCAGGCGTGGGATATCATCGTGGCTCACATACGCTAGCAGCGTCCTACGTTGAAATAATGTCTCGTGAAGAAGCGGGTGCCTCCTCGCACGCGGAAATCCATAGGTGGACGAACTTTAGGGGGCCTTTGAGTCGAATTTCCATTTGCGCCAATCATTCCCGAGACGTCAGAACTTCTCACTGGGGCCGCCGATACTCAATCGCTGGATCCCGCTAAATGAAGGTTCGGTCCAGCGCGATTGTCTTGTCCGTTCTCGACAGCGTTGGACGTCACTACCACTATCGTGCCAGCTACTACAGCGACAGCTGACATACGTGCTAACGATCAAAATCAAATCCCGTTTTTCTTACACCCCCTCCCCGAGGTGGGAGTGGAATCCCTCGGTGAAAAAGACCGGCGTCGACAGAAGCCGTGTATTTGTTTATTCTCATTGTTGGCCATCTGCCTATATCTTGAGTCTCTTGCCTTGTAGGTCGTACTGCACGGATCTGAGTAGGTGATACTACTGTGGAGTAAGAGATGAACGAAGATCAAGGCCTGGCAGGATTTCCCGTTCGAGGTATATCCGAGGTTGCCGGATCGTAACGCCACGTAGGACTTAGCGTCGTCATGCGACAAGAGTCCTCTTGCGCGGCCCTTTGCCTGAGTCAATTTCTTAAATTGACTAAAGGACCTGCATAAACAGTTTCATCGTGTGAAAGCGGCTCGTAGTGGAGTACCACGCCTTTCACGACTCCACCAAATGCTGAGCATCATTTACCATTAGGGCCGAGGATTGTCCGAGGCTTAATCGTTGTTCACTCGCGAAGAGCTGACTATTATCCTTGACGATCTGTGTTTCAACGATCCGCGGTGGACACTTACTACGAGTATTTTTTCTACCGAGTAAGCAGTGCTATGCGCCAGGTAAAGGTAAAGCTTTTATTGGTTTATTAAAGGAACTGCAATTTTACAATGCTTAAGCTCTCTTATATGTCACGCAGCGGGGCTCGAACCCGCCGCCTCTGGCTTTCGACAGCCAGAGACTTAGCCGTCCAAGCCAGGTGGTTAGCGTTTAATGAGCTCATGTGGAGGCCACCTTACTTCCTTTACGGTTAATGTACCCAGACATTCCTTAATGTACCTAGGCCATCCTTAATGTACCCAGACGACTCAAGGCATCGACTTGACAAGCTCGATCTCTCCAGAAGGATCTCGAGCTAGCGACGTCGAAAATTCACGCGTTCACAATTCGTCGTCATCTGCTTCTTGCGGCGGGGTTCGGCGTCTGGTTTATGGTTGAACTAAAAATCGACATCTTTCGAGCATTGAAACCGATTTCGACAACCTCTATCAAATGTAGTCCCGGCTGCAATTTTCACGGTGCGATAGTGACGAGGAAGACAGTATCGAATATGCAGATATTCGGATTGCATCCTTGATCGCACAGAAATTATCGAATGACCAAACACAAACGGCGTATTCAGTGCGGTCAGTGAAATACAGATTATGCCGAACTTACATGTTCACTAATACCTAATAACTCTGTTGCCCTTAAAAAATTTATTTTCTTGATATCATTGATACCGGTATTCTGGGTATATGATTAAAAAAAAACATTATTAAAATTTCCTATTTTTTTACTAGTGCCAAAAGTACGCTTGAAGCCAGTCTTGTCATTTTTAACATCCAAAAATTTGGAAAATGTCACAATCAAAACTCAAAATAGCTCTCAGTAATGGTGCAGGTAGAATTGTCTCAATTTCTCTGTATTCTGAAGCTTTTTCTAATTACTCTTATTTCTTATATCTATCCAGATATCGAGGACATCGAAGCACTGTAAAATTGCAATTCCGATCCGCAATTTCAATGAAATTGCGATTAAAGATAAGGGAGTTCTTACCTGATCCTTCTTCGAAAGCGCCGCCCGCTGATTTTCACTAACGTCCTTCCCCACTTCGAGATCCTTTTCAACTTGTTCGAGGCGGGTCTGAAAAAAAAACGAGTTGAACAAGATCCAACTATTAGAAAAAAAAAGATGACATGGCTATGTCATCGAAGCTCGACAACGAAGATGTCATGTACTCGTCGCTCAGCTTGTCGAAATTGTCAAAGATTGATGGAGGTAAGTGGCGATGTTATTGATCCTCTTTGAAGATACACTTCTGTATTTTGTTTTACTAATAATCATCCAATTCACGTTGAAAATTTACTTGCTAGTTTAGATGTTCAACACTATTATTAGGCTGACCCAAAAAAATGAGACTCAGGGTCTTGCGTCGTATTCTTATAATTGGCCGGTTTGAATTCAAATTTGGCGGGTAGTGAGACACAGCAATTAGCAAGCAGGCGGCGCAGAAGGCGCTAGCATTCGGCCTTCGTTATGCGTTCGAAATGGCAACCGGCAGACCAGGTCCCTCAGACTTGCATTCTCAGAAGGAAAGTGACAGGTTTATGTTTCAAGAGAAGAAATGCCCAGCTGAAATCCATCGAAAGTTGGTTAGTGTGCACGGCCATAATGCACTAAGTCGGGAACAAGTGCACCGTTGGTGTGCGTAGTTTAGGTAAGGCGACTGGGACATTAGTGAACATCAAGGGCGCGAGCCCCTTTCCCGAATCTCGATTCGACGAACGGATCGAAAAAGCTTTAAAGCAAACTAGAGCCTGGTCATTGACGGCTTTGTCGGCTGAAATTCGCGTGCCTCGTGAAACATGTCATCGAATTATTAAAAATAATCTAAGGATGGGTCAAAATGGATCCCTCATGAACTCGGTCCTGGCCAACTGAAAATGCGTGGTGAGTGTTCGCGAGAGAATTTGAAGACCTATAGGCAGCAAAAGAGTCGCTTAGAGTACACCGTTGCAGTAGACGAGACATGTGTCAGCCTGTATACCTATTATAATGTAAGTGACCGGAAAAAGATCAAGTGAGACAGTAGCTACGACCAGGCGAATAGGCAATGGCGGTGGCAGTACCAAATGATTCCAGCCAAGTAATGGTAGCATATGACATGAATTTCAACGGAATTTGCTACTACGAGATTTTGGACCCAAAAGAAAAAATACACTCGGCTCGATATTTCGAGTTCTTGAAGGGATCCATGAATAATTGGCATGGTAATAGGAAGCACCGAGTGTGGCAGCTCGATGACAATGCTAGGGCACATCGTAGCGATAAAATAACGTGCTGGCTTAAGGCCAACAAGATTGAGCGGAAGCGTCACCAGAACTCTTGGACCAGTGTATAAAAAAATAGAGGCAGACTTAGTTCAGCCTATATTTAAAATTTATATGCGTCTCATTTTTTTCGGGTCATTCTAATAATTCCCACTCAAACACATGTCTATGAAATTACGTGAATATAATAGTATGAGATAGTCAATTTTCTAAATCTTGTAACAAGAAGAATTTTGAAAGTTTTAGTAGTTCAGCACTCTCTGTGTATGAGTACATCTCCTGTACCCGGAGAGATATTTTTGTACCTCTTAGTTCCTTATATTTCTAATGCATACTCCGAACCGCTCGGCTCACAGGCATATTCGACTGATAACATTTAATATAAATAATGTGGTATACTCATGCTATAGTAACCACATTATTCATATTAAATCGCCTTGGTTAATAGTACTGTGTATTGCCGTTACGATATCCCTGACTCATGTGTCTAGATGTTCGTACCACCTTTCTGAGAGTCGACAGGATCCCGTTTGAACCCAGCGTTCAAACGTGTTTAGCAATTGTCGAAAGCAGCAATTAGAGTCTTCATCTATTATCAAATTACAGAATGATAATAATAATAATCACTTCAGTAACAAATAATATATATATATATATACAAATATATATATATACCTTCCGTTTATCCAGGTTTCGTATCTTCTTCTCGATGACTACCAGGATATCGCGCAAGGTCCCCTGCATCACCACCGAACTTTTACGTTCTTGCGTCATCGTGCGCGATTCTGAAACGAAACGAGATTTCAATTAACACGATTCAATTAACACATCATAATCGTTAATTGTCAAGTCGCAGATCGTTCCTGGAGGACAACCTAAGTGAACTATATAAACGGGTAAAGACGAACCTATTTTTTCTGAGAAAAACAACCCACTGTCGTTTTGACGAGACAGGGTCAGACCCGTATACCTGACCTATTGTGTGCGTATACAGCAGTTTTACTTAAAATATTGCATATGCCGGGTGAATTGCCCATAGCTCACAAAAGGTCAAGAATATGTATGAGTCGATTTTTTTGTTCGCTCATTCTTAGGCGTACACATGCAGGGAAGTATTCCTTGGGTGCGAACGGCCACGTTACCGGTCCATTCAATTGACTTGGTTTATGTTTGGCAAGTCGACGTGTTCACTCTTACGGATACGTAGGTACTTACAGAAAAAAAAAACTACCCTTACAACAAATCTACGATGTCTGGATTGATCAGGACCCTAATTACTTTGATGAACAGCATAGTCATAATTTGTTACGATTCGGGGACACGATCGGCCGCTGCGGTTATCTTTTTGTGGTCTAATACACTGAATATTATTGCTAGCTATATACGCATGCAGTGTGCGAAACGAATATCTAACTACGAATCAACTCAACTTTAACCTAACTAACAAAGTTGTCGATCGTCTGCATTTTGCCTAATTAACGGCGTCTTCATTCGCATCATCAACTAGCGCTCTCTCTCTCTCTCTGTCTGCCCCTTTTGAATAGCTCCTAAAACATAACACAACATTTGCGGTTTATTTCCGGAACTGCAATTTTAACAATGCTTAAGTTCCCGATTAAAAAAAAATAGAGTAAAAGTAAGAGTGTATTATCACAAGACTGTTCATGCAATTACGATTTCACAATTATAATAGATTATTCTGTCAACAGATATATACATTCACATATTCAAATTATCTACAATTCACAATATTCAGGTTATTTGATTCACACAATTATATAACATTATCACTGCAATCTTTTCTTTATGTCATTGGCAAACTTCCTGGTAGAGGAGACTCTATATTTGTATAGAGTCACTGATTTTTTCTGCAAGCGGCGTCTACCTTGTTTTCAGTCTCGTTATAACTCTTGTTCCATCTATGAATTGAGTCATTCACAGTACGTATTTGTTAGCGTTTCTTTCATTGAAAATCTCGAGTTGTCAGAAGATGCTAGTGTCTATTACAGCAGGAACGACGGGCTCAGCACGGCAGGAGGATTTTGTTATATGTATGTTATAATATAGTATGTTATACAATACAGACGTACAGACGCACACACACACTGTACTGTACGCTTGATCATAGCAAGCTACTGAAATCTATCCCTTGTGCCGACGTTATTGTTGTCGTTGTCGCCGCGTGAATCTGTGACGTTTGTTTCCACACGATGACTTAATGAGTCGATGGCTAAATGCCACAGCACTTAAGCAAATCATTCGAACGTCAATTCGAACCGCTGAGAAAATGCATAATATCAATCGGAGATGAACAACATTCAAAGGGATTTCCTCCCCCGTAAATCAATGAGGTCTTCAGAGCTTGTCTATCACTAATCATAACTGTTTGTCGTGTCTCGTTCTTATTGTGGTGGCGCGGAATGACCGAATCATGGCCGCAGCGCGGGCGTGTGCGTCAGGCTTAAGAAGTTCGAACGGTATTGTTGTGATTATTACAGCCAAATTGGCTACGTGACAACTTCACTTTGAATGCATAAGGTATACACCAGCTACAGAACAGAGCCGACACGGAATATACGATAGTGAACTAGCTGAGTTCATATAGGATTCCTGTTACGGGCAGCGCGGCCAGTCCAACGTCCGCTGCGCGTATCGTGCTTGCTTCTCAGGCCTTCTTCTCGTTACTCGCGATGGTCAGGCGAGCCCCACACGAGCAGCAAGCAATAAGCATTCTAGCACATCGCTTCTTCTCTAGATCGAACTTTCGATAGTAAACAAAGTTAGAAGGAATTCTCCCCTAAGCATCCACTACTATTAATACTAATACTGCTACTAACCTTATTCGATAGCTATTATGCACCACACAGACGTCCAGATAGAGAGAGCTAGATGGATAGACTGATCAGTGTTTGGCTCCGTTGCAGCAGGAGCGTCGTGGAACGTACTCTATGAATGTATTGTATACAATTATGTATGACCGCTCGCCAGCTAGACCGAGATGCAGATCGGAGTGTGGTAGGCACCAGCGAACAGCAAATGTACAAATGGCTAACTCTCTCCGAGAGCGTGACGCTGCGAACGGCACGTAGCTGGCCAGCAATCAAATGATGTCCAGGCCAACACGGTCCGAGAGTTTGACCACCACCAACGACGAGAAGGCCACAAGTATACGAAGCACACTGGGCAGCGAGCGAGCGAACGAACTAATGAACCAGCGATCCCACGAAAAGCCGACGACACCCACCACTGAGCGATCTCACCACAGTAATGTTTGCGCTTTCCGCCGATGCTGTTAACGCCGACTCTGGCCCTGTGGTCGTCTCTGGCCCGATGATGTTCTGTGAATCTGTACGGCTTTTCGTTTCGGAGGTTGTCTCTCTTCGGTAATCGACACGAAGTAATAATAATAATAATAATAACGACAATGTGCGAACAAGCAGAGCTACGAGCGCACGAACATCAAACAAACACACACACACACACTCGCCGTTGCTCAGTCAGTCAATGTTTTTGTTTGCCTGAACAACTCACAGTTGAGACGGGCGGACGGACGGACGAACGAGTATCAATCGCTCTCTTTGTAGCCGGGGTTGGTCTGCGTTATAGTTGCCGTGGTCCGACAGGATTATTATTGTTGTTATTATTCTATATGAAATGATGATGAATAATAATAATAACACTTGTATATAGTGAGCGCTGCTATAGTGAGTCAGCGAGCACACCGCACGATAAGCGCAAAAAACACGCACCGCCACACCACCTTCGACTGCGACAACTATGCTCAGCTCCTCGTTTCAACTGCAGCATTAAGGCGAAGCGCGAACGGTGAGCGTCTGCTAGTTCTCAACACGGCGGCGGCGGCGGCTGGTTTAGCGGGGCTGGACAGCGGCTTTTCGAATGAGTGAATGGATGGATTAATGCATACAAGAGCATTGTGGGTATGGGTGTTTGAGTGTGTCTGGACCTCGGTGGCTCCCCGCCGGGCGGCTGACGATATGGATGTAAAATGAATGAGGAGAGTGAAATGAGTGAAACATATGAGAATGCATACAACGATGGGATGTACGCATTTTGTTGTGGGCAGCGTATGGGTGTGTGGTGGAGAGATGGGCAGAAAATTCGGCGGGCTTATACATACATATGCACAGATATTTGGCAGCATATATAAACAAAAATAACTTGGATTGTAAGTGAGTGTTCGTTTGAAGTTTCTGTCATATAAGTTTGGCAAGAAGTTGAAATATGCTAGAAAATATAATCGCAAATATACTACTATGTCATGTTATGAAGAAGTCTCAAGTTTGCAATGGCATTCGTCGGATAATCACGTATCCTCTAAGCCCATAAAAACGACAAGCCCCCAATAACGACTGTAGGTTGCCATTACTAAATAACGTTCTAAATTCGTTCGGCTTTCTACTGTAACAAGCATAAGCCGAATTTCGTATTGCGATCACGTCTCGTTGATCATTGATTAAGCTAACTGAAGAGACCGCGCTTACGATCACATTACGTAATGTCTGCGTATGGACAAAGCTTCCGTCAACGTCGCTCGGAATACGATTATATTACTATTTGCATCTTTACGATTTCTGGCAATAGTAGTAGTTTCATGTTGACCCCTTAATGAAGCCTTATGCTTAAGCAGTTGTACAGTGGACTGGGTTAAAATGTTGGCTGTGAGTCAGCCAAGAAAATTTATTTATTATAGTGTTTCGTATCGAATACTGGGCGGATAACAAGAGGAACAAAAAAAGATGTCAGTTGGTTCAGTAAGCGCATGTTTTAAGCTGATATCGAATTATGTCCGTTGGCGATAATCGCGAAGACGGCCGTTCCGTATCCTTGTGATGAAGACAATTGTCTGCTGAACCCAAGCGAGTTCGGGTAATGTTGAGAATAGAGCTACATACACACATGTTTTGCTGTATGAGCCACCAACATCGTGCGTTTTGCGGGGGTGGGAGCGGGTAGGAGTGCACAGACCACGGCACCACAGACCTCGGCTGAAGATCAACTGGTCAGGGATCGGCAGTGCCAAAATCAACTGGTTTAAATAACATCTTAGTTCAGTCGCTACTTGCTTTGAATGCGTCGATTGTCACTTTCCCGTGAAGATTACTGCGTATCGCACTATGCCAACTGCGGAATCATGTTAATTAAGAATTCAAAAAACACGGCTTTGGTCTGACGACGCACTTGTACTACCCACTTTGTTCTTCAATCCTTCGGGCACCTATACACAGAGTTGACTCTGGGGAGGGTTCCATGCTACACATGCATGACAACACCGTGATTCCCTTCTCTGGAACTATTGACGATGTCAACACCACCACTTCCTTACCAATACCTTGACGTTCCTGAGCTGATTCTCAGGACTCCCCCTATGTTACAGGATGTGACCCTTTCAGGTGTTACTACGAGGCTACGAGGTCGTGGCCACCCTGCTAAGAATCCATAGATAAAGATACACGACAACAGACTGCCGGCTCACTGAGAGCGTTGTTACCCCGTCTTCTGACTTTCTTATCATTTTAGCTCGAGTCTAGTAAACCATTGCATATGTCTAAACAAATTTCGATTATCTGAGGACACGAAACTACTTCAATAGATACATCACTTTACAAGTACTAGATAGCTTGTCTTATTCCCTGCCGGATATTGATTATGATTGTATGTCTTAAAACATACAATACTCTGAGAAGCAGTGTGTGACACAGTCTTGTGACACTCGCTCTTTCGAGTTCGCCATAATAATATAGGCAGAATAAGGGTTTTTAGAAACCTGTGTGGACCTCACTGTATCACATCTCGATACCATTCTTCACTGGGTGCGACTGTGGAGACTATTAGGAACTTTTCATTCTTGCTCTAAGTCGTATATATTATATATAGATATATATATATATATATATATATAGTATTTCTGTTCACTCCAGTGTGAAACATGCTGTGGTGAGTGCTCTCTAGTGTATCTGGGTTTAATGTCACGTAAGCTCGAGTTCGAGTACAACGGAAAGTTGGGGCCACCTCAAACTTGAGATTACCGGTAAAGATCATCGGCAATGTGTACACCAAGCAAAGAGAGGAGCTAGCTGTTGTTGTAGTGAGAGCCCAAATAATAGTTTCGCAGAAGGAAAAGTTCTTAATAGTCTCCACAGTCGCACCCAGTGATGAATGGTATCGAGATGTGATACAGTGAGGTCCACACAGGTATTTACATTATCTCTTTCATAGGGTTGCCAAAATCAGGCTTCTGCAATATTTCCCCCTTTTTTATGACAAATAATTGGGGCTCTCTTCTACGGAGCACACCGGTAGGATTTAGCCTGGTGTATATATTTCACTAACTTGTTTAATTTTTTTTCATTTTCTTTTGAGGTTTATTTTCGGAACTGCGGTTTCACAATGCTTAAGTTCTCGCAGTTATGTCAAGCAGATTCTGATAACTTGACAAGAGCAGTGTCTTGTTTTTACAGGTCCAACGTACAGTGCTCTATTTGTACAGGTCCAACGAGTGCCAACCAAGAAGAGTGTCTGTAGTTTTTTTATTATTATTATTATTATTATTATTATTATTATTCATAAACAAAATAGTATTCCGAATTGATTGATTAATATCTTTATCTTATATCCGTCATTCTCCGGTAATGGCGTCTGGATAATTTGAAACGGAAGGCATACCGGATACTGTTTCGTAGGTAAATTACTAATTGATTTATTAATCATGATTGTGCTTCTTTAAATATAAGACAACAATTCGAGAAGCAGATGGAGACAGTTAGGTGTCAGGCCGATGCCTGAGGTCATGGTCACTCTTGACGACGAAGGCGACGACATTGCCTCTCCGCCTTACAGTAAGGACCAAGGGGGAATTTCCTTGCTTCCTGTCAAAGGCCTTTTAATTTATTTTTATGTATCAAATCGAGAAAATGGCCGCCTTATCGTGCGTCTGTTTTTTTCAAACCCACGTCGCCTCCCTGTCGCATATCACGTAAATTATTATTCCAAACCTAAATATTACTTATTACAATTCAATATTTCGTTATCTGACAAGTTAGCTCCGTGTGAAAATCACCGCAGTTCCATGAATAAACCTCAATTTAAATGAATGGATGAATCAGTGCTACTCTGCTCGGCCCCGATTACTAAATATTAGACATATTCTAATTATTTCTGCATCAACTTTCATCATGTGCGGATAACCTCTCACAGCTATACCAGTGTGGCATGACAGTGGACACTTACGGTCTCACCATGGGCATTCGGTTAAGCGCAGGTCGTCTTAAAGGGTTAAAAGATGAGCGTTTTATTGATTCATTAAAGGTCCCGCAATTTCTACAAAATGCTGCCTCACTTAATACTTAATGACAGAAGCTGACTAGGGCACTCCGAAGTGCTCAGATCCCGTCCATCCAACAGCCAACATCTGGCTTACATCGGGACGACGAACGCCGCCCGAACGGGGATCATCTTAACGCCTTACCATGGGATAAAAACCAGTTGGGAGATGGAAGCCCAGGATTGCCACAGTGACTCATTTCGGTGCCAGTCACGGCACCACTAGAGGCCCGGGATATACCGTCATTGCCACAGAGCAGCGTAACAAACACCTGATGCTTTCCACAACTGGTAGATTTCTCTGCCCGTTGATACATACGAGACATTGGGTGGGCCGGGACCCTTCGGCCCTTAATCGTCGCTTTTCTGACCGGCGTTGGAGACCGCTCGCGTGAAGCGTCTGGCGATCCGAGCGCCGGCGCCGACGACCTCGTTCAGCAGTTGTTCCCTGTGGGACATACGGGGGTACCGTTTGTTTCCGTGTTTGGGAACAGTGACAGCGTTCAGCTGTGCGATGAATGGCTGCGGGAGGGGAATCAGACCGGATTCAGTAGTGACTGATACGTGCTGACAAAGACGATGATGTAAATTGATTCAAAGACATCCTATGGCAAACTATGAAAACGAATGCAGTCGCAATTTACGATCACTCGGTGGATAATCTAAAAACGGTAACAATAATAATTGCGGTTCCTTTAACAAATCAATAAATATTCATCTTTACCTATGTTAGCTATGATATATAATTATCAGAAAAAAATATAGATAATTATAATAGTAATAATAATAATGATTGTTTTTCGAGCTGACCCTCAGCTGGATGGTCCAGTGGTGAGATAATCAGAATAGTGGGCGACATATCAATATATATATATATATATATATATATATGCTCATGCGAAATGGCCCAAGTACGGTGCGCCGCTTGCTACTCGGGTTCGTGGCGCGCCAAACCCAGCGTAGAACAATACGCTTGGGGTACTTGCCAAACAGTTCGTCTCATACTAATATGGTAACGTTGTCATCATATCAGCGACACAACTATCCCGTTCCGGTGTCCGTTGTACGCCAATGGCAATCGCCCTTGTAAACGTCCAAACCCAGCATCTCTCAACGGTCCGAATCCCTGTCCAATTTCCCAGTTGAACGTCCCGACGTCTCCACTTCGTTGACCGTTGTCGTTCGCTGGCTCGCTGTTGTGGCTAGATGCAATCTTCAAGTCACAAGATGTCGGTGTGTGTGTGTGTGCGCTTACCACGGGGTTGTGGCGAGAAGCTCGCAGGAGGCCGAAGAAGAGAGGAAGAGAGGACCAGCACTGTCTGATGGAGGAAGGTAGCTGGCAAGGGAGGGCAACGCTCCGCCGACCGCTGAGCCGCCGGCCGGCTGCGCGCCTCCCTGGGCTGTTTGGCTGGTGGGTTACTTGGTTGAATCAATGGAGTGGACGGTCAGACGGCCGGACCAGACCAGACACCGACCCACTCGCTGACGACTGCTACTGATGCAACACAGAGAGGCTGGCGGCGGCCGAAAACCAACACGTCCGCCATGATTGCTGCCGCTGCTTCGATTACCACCACTACAGTTACTATGCTGCGACTACTCTGCCGTACTGCTGCCACTACTGGCCTCGAATTCGATACCGACGCATGAGCTGGCCGGAGATACAGATAGACAGCTCGTACGGGTGCGTACGCCTGAGCCAGTGTCGGTTGGAGAAAAAAGGAATCGCTTAGGCTGTGCGTCGTAAGAGAGACGTGCAAGAACAACGATCTGGATATAAGTGTACCCCGTTTACCGGATTGTTTCTTGCTGCTGGTGCTGTTCGGGTGCGCTGAACACGGCTATTTCTGTTAGTCGTCCACCCCCCCCCCCCCGCGGGTCCCTCAATGGCTGTGCCTTACACGGGTAACGGAGAACTACGAGAAGACCGCGACTCAGTAGGTCACCACACAGTGGATTTTCTGCTGAGAGCTTCCTTTCGGAAACTATCGTCTGCTGCAGCCGCTTCCAGTGGACAAGCACCGTAATCGTTCTGTTGTAAGTAGCGACTTCTTGTAGAAACTGGAAGTTGGAGAACTGCGAAGCTTCTTCTTGCCCGCTAGAAGCTCCGGTGTATGACAGACAAATCGGGCAACGGCAACGAACGTATTCGGTATACGACGACTACGCGTTTGGATGATACTCGGGTATCGGCTATGATCTGCGCCAACGAATGAAGATCGACCTGGCAACCCAAATCGTGATTGCAGCTTTGAATGTCAATAAACTACCGACGTTTAACCAAATTGAACGGCTATATACATCGTCGGGAAAATGTGAGATGAGCCACTGACGATCATATCTAGCAATGTGATACAACGTTGTGCACGTTCACTGCTCAGTTTCTGTTGTTATTATTATTATTAGTATTATTCTTATTTGAGTTGTTCACTATAGTGAGTTGTAGTGAACAATCTTTCAAGTTATATAATTTGGAGGATTTTGTGCAGCGATTCAATCTTCAGTGTCGAATTTTCGGTGTCGAGATCCCAATCGAGAGCCGATGAGGGTGTCGTCGATAGACGATTTGTTCTGATGGGCACATGCTACTCGTGTAATAGCCGGCACAGCACCCCGCAGCAGAGGACGCATCACCGGGTGGGTCCATTAGACAATAAGCCTCTGCCTCGGTCGGCGTGCTCCTCTGAGTTGGGCTTTCAACAATCGCCGTGCTGTGGCTGTCCGTCAGAAAATACAGCGCCCACCTGCGAGTTTGTAGCTCAGCCCGCCTCGTCAAGTGGATACGTAACGGGAAAAAGCCCTCTGGACACGTCAGCTAGCCGATTCTCAGACTCGACCTGGACGAGCGAGAACCACCCTGATTTTCCTGGACCACAGCGCAGCAGTGGCACAAGTGACAGCGGCAATAAAGGAGATCAACGTGGAACAGCATCAGGAGATCATCGTCCAACTCACGAATGTCCATCTGGTAAAGGAGGACAGCCAGCGACGAGAGGTAACGGTTGTATTCCTGCGAACAGCGGCAACAAGATGTCGTGCCCCGTGAAAAAGAGCCTATTTGATACACCACAGTTGCCATCGCAGTCGCTCAAATGTGATCTGAATCTAAATAGTAGACCCCGACTGACAAGCGACTATGCACAGGCGTCTCAGCACGCGGTACTTCATAGCCAGCCGCAGAGTTACGCCACACGGCGGGGTATCCTCTCGTATCGGCGATTGGAGCCGATGTTCCGCAAGGTTGAGGTTAGCCATACGGTTACCAAAACCACTACCGCCACCGACCGGCGGACATTTGTGACTGGATCCTCGGATGCGGCCACGGCTGACTGCAACGCGAATACGGCGGGTTCCGATGTAAATGCTAATCAGACACTGCCGGCACCAGTTCCGCAACTCGAGTCGGACAATGTCGGCCGCGACGCAGTTGCCGAACCGGCAAATAGTGACCTGGCGAATAAGTTACCTGCGAGTCAATCGACTACCGATACGAACACTCAACGGTACTTCTTTCACCCTACAAGTGTTCAGAATGACAAAGAGGTGATCTCTTCGGTTCTGGAGTTTCTGAAGTCCCCAACAACAGCGGGGGTTAGTGGACATCAGACGACGAAAGGATCCGCCACGGACACCCCCGGAACGGAGAATGATGGCAAGGCAAAGTTGGGGGGCCCAATAAGGGCGGTACGGCCAACCACGCTCGAAAATCTCAAGCCATGTACGCCCAAGATACCTGTCAAGTGCCCTCGGCTGGCTGAAACTAGCACAACTGTAGATACGAGTTGCCGTCGAAGTCAAGAGAAGTCGGCAGTAAGCCCTCGGACGACTCGAAGCGCTGTTGACAACGGCCGGCAAGGTGTACAAGGCCCACCAGAGAGGCAAATGAGTCCGC
Organism: Stratiolaelaps scimitus; assembly: GCA_019614645.1. NCBI lineage: Eukaryota > Metazoa > Arthropoda > Arachnida > Mesostigmata > Laelapidae > Stratiolaelaps > Stratiolaelaps scimitus. Next base: position 21,038 of record JABWDB010000103.1, on the reverse strand, counting down.
TTCGGATAATCGAACGAAGCGGAAGTCCTCAGAGGAGTTCTTACAGACAACAAGAACATGCCCATTACAGATCTACGACCCATGAAACTTCAAGGCCAGCAGTGGAACATGACAGGCAAACTGGGCAGGTTACTGCATCCGCTGCTGGAGCTGCCGCCTGGAGTCCCGTAAAGACGGAGCGCTTTTTCAGCCGGTATCTACATCTTCAGCGGCAGCCAGCACAAGGACCGAGCAGCCCAGAGAAACAGATTCGTAAAAAGTCAAGAAGCCCAGAAGCGCATCCAAGAAAGATTTTTTCGGACCCCCACTCAGCTAACAGGTCGCCGGCAAAAACCCCTGCTAGAAGTCCTATCTCACACCAGAGTTCTGGCTCACTGAACTCCGACATCCTTGAAAAGGTTGAAGGACTAATCGACGACGACTTCGTCGATCAGCCGAGCCTCATAGCTTCATCGAAAAACAGCCTTGACTCCGAAACGTCAAGATGCAGCGTAAATCTGCAGCTTCAAAGCCTCGGCATGGGAATGAATCGAGGCATGCTCATGTACCATGAGCTCGCGAGAATAAAGGAACAACTCCTAATATTGAGGACAACACTCGAGCATTGTATCGTTGATGAGGCAGATCAGGTTGACGATAGTGGAAGACCTGAAAGGTCTCCTCTCCCCGTTAGCAGCAATGAAAACGTAGTAACGAGCAAGCTAGCTAGCTCATCCGGCGCTGCGGACCAATTAGCCGTTAATGAATGCACCGATCTCCGCCGACAGCTGGTGCTCCTTGGCGAGGAACTCAAGGGTCGTGATGCAACAATCCGTAAACTTCAACAGGAGCTGGCCTCAAGGCGGACACCGCTTATGCTATCGGAGAACAGTCTACTAAATAGGGTGGTTAAAAATGTTGCGGTGCAGACGAATTCGTGATATTTACAAAATTCCCAGGTGGAGAAGATCGATGCTACAGCAATCGATTCGAACAGGAACAATTTCCTTGATAGTAAGTGTCCTCGAAGGATTAACATTCCATTTTTAAAGAATAAAAAGCTTGCTCTAACAACAATGCAGGATAATGCCAAAGAGGTTAGCGTTCTACCCATTAATATGGATAGCCATTCTGCCGCACAAGCTTCTTCATTGCGGGTCAACACCGTTGATGAGACTAGCAGTAACAACGACAATAGCACAGTTCATAAAGGAATCAATGCCGCTGGGCGAGGGCGAGGTACTCCTACTGAGGTATGGAGTGAGGTCTCGCAGTACTTACGTGGACGGCCGGAGACAGTGGTCCTCACCGTCCACCGTGAGGATTCTGAGTGTACGCGGCGGGCAGAGGGATTAGACAACGATAACGGTTGGATCAAGGGAGGAAGCAAGAAGCCCTCAGGGCTGCATCGGCTATTTCGTGTATTATTTCGAAAGGAGAACCTGCGACGATCAGTGTGGCCAGCAAAAAAGACGTCGGCTTGAGAACCCGAACAACTGTTGGCAAGCGTTAGTTAAAACTCGCTTGTCTAATTGTTGACACTGTAATTAATTAACACTGTGATCGTCGTCGCATAGTCACTGTGAACAACGGTAACATCGGCAAGGAGCAGAGTCGACAACTCATACAGCAGAAACTGACTAGAAAAATGGAGATGCCGTATTTTGCTTACCGTCTGTGCTACATTTTTAAGGGATTTTCAGGAAATCGCTTGGAATCGAGCTGTTCCCCACGTGCATCCTTTTGTTTCAATTGTTATATAAATAAATATGAGAATATGTACAGTCACTCAAAAACACTCTGTGTGCTACTTTTCGTCGCGCGATTATGACTTGTTGTGTTTCGATGAAATTCTGCTCTCCGGCCACTGGACTACGTTTTTGTTTGTATATTCTCTGAGAGAATGCCGGCGTCGCGTAGCTGAGATGGATTCGTCGCGGGTGCGGGTGGCGTTCGTGGTGAGCGCATTCGTGTGCGTCTGCCTTAGGCAATCGGAGGAGACCGACTAGGTGCACACGCCTGGGGTTCGACCACCCCCCGACACGCCCATTGAACATTGCCATTTGAAGGGGGGGATCCGTCTTATGAAGGGAACAATACCTAATGCAGTTGTACCGTTGGCTGAGTCAAATGTTTAAGGCTCTGAAAATCAGCCTAGAAAACTTACCTTAGCAACAAAATACGAATCGATATATATACCACGGAGCTGGCGAAGTCCGAAAGGACATCTTACCAGTACCAAGCAACGTCGAATTTGTCCTTCATAGAATGCTCTGATTGAAGTGGATGATCTTATCTTCTGATCGTAGTCGCCGTGGACGTTAGTTAGACGAGCCAGTTTTACGAGGCTCTATGTTTACGTAGAATGGACGGCTCTAATTAGAACCAAATTCAGGGGTAGGCGACTTTACATTCAATCGTTCTTCCTGTAACCAAGATGATTCCTCAAACCTCACCTCCCCTGCGAGCTCTGGGCTCTTGGACGGGGCTTCTCATTTTCGTTGTCATTTACACGTGCGCACCTCCTAAATGTCTTTTTATTGAAGAACCTCACGATAATAATAATAATAATAATAATTAATAATAATAATAATAATAATAATAATAATTTAACTGATTTCAATATAACTAGCTTCGTTGCGATGTTCGCGGTAGCCTATGGCCTACGCCAGATGATGTCCCACGTACACAGCTCCTCTCCTACTGAGCTTTCTTGAATTTGCAAGATAATCAGTCACTTTAGAGGAGGAGCGCTGTGTGTGACCCCCTTGGTCGAAACGTTCCACAATCACATAAGCTAAGAGAAGCTCTTCGAGTCTACGACAAAAACGATGCCAACAAAATTGTGTCCACTTCATAGAGAAGCGTGACGGTTTTCACGGCCCTCTATGACTTATTAATTTGTTAGCTGACTCTCAGCTGTTCCCCTGTTACGCGACAGACCTCGGAACCTTCTTTGGGTATTGTTGTTACTTGAAGGAGCTGCCGGGGCCACCTTCACTTATTATTTTTAGACCTTCCGTAAGTGGCAAGGGTTTATCCGCAGATAAGGCAAGATGATAAAGAAATCCGACGACTCTCCAAGGACTCTGGCAGAAGGATTTGTACTTGAACACATAGGTTTCACATAGGTCCCTCCTGTTTTGTCCTCATGTCGTTAAGGCGGTAAGCTCAGCTAGAACATTCCCTCTGATAAATGTTGTTACCGTTCATCACGATCTGCTGATTGTCGGATATCTCTCGGTGACCGTAGTGAACAGCTGGCCTGGGTCTGGGCCCTCGCCCAAATCTACATGTTGTCGATTCATCGGAGCGAGCTTATAAACTCATGTACCCCATCGATCCGTGTGTACCCTATGGGATTCGAACCAGGGTCCCTAAGGATCCAGGTTTCCGATATCAAGAAAATTACCTTTGTGTAAAACTATCATCGACCTCTGTGTGCCTCATCGGAGCGTCGGAGGACAATGAGAACTTTCGAATTTGATGTTTAATTTATGGTGGTGTGACACACAGACGAATATTGGACACACGAAAATAATTGCCGCCCCCTCTTACAGATTATTAAACAGCACAAAAAACGTTTGGTACAGTTGTAACCGCCGTTGATGGCAGCTCCACGCAACTGCCACCACAACTAAGATACGAATTAATTTCACTTGGTATTACGTAGGCGTACTTCGATACCGAATACAAAACAGTTTTTCAGAAACACCAATCGAAATATACCGTGAGCTAACGGTAAATCAATTCGTTGCGTCGTTGTCAAAAATCTTGCCGTTATTTCTGTGTGGCTCTATCGGCAAAGCCCTCGGAGCTGTTTAGTCCTGATATTGTGCAGCTGCGAACGCACGCTCATGTCGTGCAAAAAATCTTTGATTGTCACACCAGAAACTGACTGACGTGGCGTAAAGTTGGGCTTGTTTGCCGGCAACTGATAAATATTGCTGGCATGGAGATATAGAGTAAATTTTCTGGCCAGACCCTCAGAGCCTTGAACATTTAACTCAGTACAACTGCGTTCGTCGTTGCTTCATAAGTCGGACGCTCCCCTTGAATGCAAATGTGCAACGGTGTCGGACGTGATCGAGACCCCGTCTTTGTGCCTGCGTCCGTCTCCTCGGGTGCCCAAGGCAGATGCATACGAGTGCCCCCCACCCACTACGGCACGCCGAGGCTCGACAGAACTGAAATCTGAGGTTTTGCAGGAAACTCCTTATTGCAGAACAACGCCCAGATATTGGGTATGCGACCGTTACTAGAAAATAGTTAGAAACCTATCATTCATTTTGATTGTGACGACTACAGAATATTTCAGTATTTTTTTAAGGTTGTCAGGCCCAAGGAGCCTTTAAGGCTACTAGGACGGACTACTGTAACAAACAACAACAACAAGCAAAAAAAAACAACAACAACAAACACGTACGATGTTGGCTGTGAACAACAACCACATGCAAGGGACAAGACCCTCATGACAATGGATTTAGGCCACGCGATGACACGCGACAAATATATGGAGTCTGTCTCCTCCTGGGCGAACCCTCTTCTGTTGACATTATCATTTAGTGTGGGAGACTAAGCGTCGGCGATTTGTTGAGTAGCCTTTTCTGATACGATAAACTGTCACTTTTTTTTAATAAGTCCTTGCTGTAGGTCTTCTGAGCTTGATATTTCCTAGCGTGGCGTACGGGACTAGCTACTTAAGCTGTTTTAAGTACATTGGCAGCGAGATGATTTCCTGACACGGTAGAGAATTTCTCGAACATTTATATAGTATGTGAAAGCGATACAGTTTGGCGAACACTAGATATAAAAGCAACATTATTCTGAAATTGATTTCCGCAAAATGCAACATCTAAACGTAACCGTAGAGTCTATGGGAGATATCGAAATCTCTGCGGATTCTTACACAATCATATCTTTTAGAAACTATCAATCATTGCGTAGATGATAGTAAAAAAATGTAGCTATTCTGCAGCATTTACACAAAAAAACACCAAGATTTTCGTAAAAGCGTAAGTTGAAATAGTTTAATACACCCATAGAAAAATTGTCTCAGGTCATGACTAAAGCCCCGGACCCTCGTGAGACAGCTGTTGACCTTATCCTACCGCTCAGGTTTTTTGTGCTGATGGTAATCCTACCCAGGACCAGCGAGAGGAGCCTGGTGGCCTAGTGGATGCGTACGTATGTGTCCACCTTGAAATCGGAGAAGACGGAAGTACATGCACAGACGGGTTCTATCCTCCTTCATTGCCCACTTGCTTGTGAAAGCTGTTGTACCATGGACGTTACAATGTTGCATGCTGAGGGTCAGCCTGGAAAATTCAGTTCGAGCGGAACCCTAGTATAAGCAATTGGTTTTGTTGTTTGACCTGAAAGACGCATGAAACTACCAAACGAATGGATAACAACCAAAACGCCGGGCAGGTATTGGTTACGCCGCAAAGCCTCTCATTATTGACAACGAGAGGCTTTGCGCCGTTGCTCAACACTTGAACCAATGACGCGATTCTTCAAAAACAGTTGACTGACAGGCACATTCTACGACTACTACTATCTGCAATGTTAATAGAATATGTTTTTATTGTTGGCACAATCGTGCTACAGCATATATATATATATATATATATATATAAAATCTACCATATATATATAATATATGATAGATTTTTTTGTTTCTTTTTAAAAAAATCTTCAACCAAATCATTATCGTGTAACAATTCAATTCAATTCAATTCAATTATTTCTTTATTGACGGGACTGCGAAATATTACAACGCTTAAGTTCTCGTATTAAAAAATAAGATAAAAAGAGCGATCACCAAAGTATTTCACAAGGTTCTTCGAGGTGATATACCTTCAAAACATATCACAAAGTCATATTGAACAAGATAATTACAAGTGGTTTACTTATATTATTATTACAACTTTGCCTGAATTTAAATGAAAGCCAACAACGATACCGATATCATTGATCGCTACTCGCGCACCGTAACCGGATTTTTGCCTGGTAACAGTATCGATCCTGTTACCCCTCCCTCGATCGTGTCCTGCATTTGGGCTACGATGAAGCAGCGGTAGACACGATGGCTGCGCGCCGACGCCACTCATTTGTGCGACGGATGAGCGTCCCAATCTAGCTACTGTTGCTGCGGTTGTCTCATTACGGATCTAGTTGTTCTCTCTCTCTCTCTCTCTCTCTCGCCCCAATCTGTATGTGACTATATGCATTTTATGAACTTATTCGATTCATATGTTCATTCATTCTTATGTGGGTATTTTTTTTCGTATTGCCATTTACTTATTAACAATTTCTATCTCCTTTCTATTATGTTTTTTTCTCTCATTTTCATCACAGCCCATCTGCGGGTGTCTTCGAATCGACGCTTCATTGTGTGCTCCAAATTTGAGTAACTCTATATCATATTATACAATAACAACAGAGGCAAAAGGGTGTTTTTGAGTGTGCAAGCACTCGTTTTTGTTCCCCTGAGCAAGAGTTCAATCCCCGTAGAGAGGCAATGCCAAGCATCGCCTCCCTCGGGGACGGCCATGACCTCGCCATGACCATGCTGGTATCTCATAGAATATCGATCCTAGAAATATGCTACAATAGCGGCTATTACAGCGGTTTGTTAGAGTTCGCGTGCACTCGTTCGAAGTGACCTTCATTTTTGATTGCTCACGATACGCAAAAGGTCAGTTCCGGGGACTCCGTCCAGTTTGTCATCGATGAGACTGTAATGACTTTTCTTTCGATCAGCGCCTTTCTTTTGAAACCATTTTGTATGCGTATTTTTAGATATTTCAAATACTAGTTGAACGGCTAAGACGGTGTGTTTTGGTGAAGGTTAAATTAGACGTAATCAGACGACCTTAACCTCGAACGCGTTTATTGAACTGAAATCCATTGGTTTCAACCCTAGCTGTGCCCTGAGAGGGGTCATTATCGATATGGGAAATTTCGTAATCTCGTTTGAATCTTAGATCCACCTTTGGTGCATTTGTATATACAGTTGTGATATGCAAATCGTCAGCGCAGGGAACTTGAACGGTGGCTAAGTTATCTCTGACTGAAAAAAAAAGGAGTTGTTCTGCGACCTGGTAACGTACCGAGCGAACTTAACGCGTTGAATAAAAAAATTAAACAATAATATGATTCTTCTCTATATAAAAACTATTTCGATCCCATAGTATATCGCGGGATCAAAGTATAGCGTCTCGTCTGGCGTTTGTGTTAATTAATCCTATCCTGTGGGGTGAATATTAGTGTAGTTCGTGAAAAAGTGATCTTTCTAGTGACAAGCAAAGATACGTAACCAGGTTCTCCAAAGACTCCGGCAAACATTTAGTCTGTCTAAAAAACTATTCAGGATTCACCGGGAAAACAGCAGCTGAAGAGACTGAAGTCTTGTGTCATTTTACCCCACGGTGGGGTTATCTCGGACAAGGGTGATACTATATGGACCCCAAAAAAAATCACGATCGACAATTCAAGTGATTTCAAATTTATTATTATTATTATTATTATTATTATTATTATTATTATTATTTAGTATTCCACGAAGCTTCCTACGGCAGAGGATTACACGAAACCCTTTATCGGCTAAAGACGAGTTGGTATTCATGAACAGCGACTCAACGAGTCCGATTCGGGGACAATTTCGTTCCTGCAAAGCATAATTTGCTTGATGCAAGATAGTAGTAATTATGCAGGGAGTGCTCAGTTATGCGCTTATGCGAATTTGCTAAGAGTGGTGTCATAATAAAGTATTATTCATACTTGCTTTATGTCTCGACAGAACTCCGACCTAAATCTGATATCACTAAATTTCGCTAATAACATGTGACATAATGAAGGATACATGCCGTTAATGTGCTATATGTAAAGGTAAAGGATTATTGTAGTGACTTGTCTAGTATAGAAACTTAGTGTAATGTGTTATATATCGAGGCCAACTTAATGTGGCAACTGTGGTAAGGTTTCGTTTGCAAGGCTCTCAAGACTACGAAGGCCAGCGGAAAATTGAAATTTATTCCGGCACTCGGATCCAGTTGGTACCGAAGTTGGTGGTGAAGTGTCTGTCATATTCGATAGACAACGCGCCGCTGTGTGTACTAGAGGCAGTCTCGACGTCCTTCGTGTCAAGCAGATTAATCCAGCTAGGTAAGGCACCCTCTGGCTATCAGAAGCCAGAGGGTGCAGGTTCGAGCCCCGCTGTGTGACATATAAGAGAACTTAAGCATTGCAAAATCGCAGCTCCTTTAATAAACCAATATACCTTTACCTTTACTGCAATCAAAACGAGCAACGCTTTGTTCATTATGCTGCTTAACAAGGACTTGCAGTACCTGAGGAACACTGTCTGGATCAATGGCAGACCCACTCGTTATGGAAACTGTAACCGGATTGTGATCACGGTTTTTCGAGCTGACCCTCAGCTGACCATCCCCTATCTGACAGGCCTCAGCTCTTAACCTTTTAGGTATTACTATGAAAGGACCTGTCGGGGCCACCTTTGCTTATTCTCTGCCTTACTCGAACCTGGCAAGAATCTTCAGATAAAGAAATATGATAAAGAACTCCAAAGATTCCCCGTGTCTGAATGGATTTGAACCCAACACACACCTCCCTCCGGTCTAGTAGTCCAAGACGCTCACTTCTAGACCATCCAGGGGACACCGGATTGTGATCAGAGAACAGAGCACTATGCCAAACTGCTGCAGAGATATAGAGGCAGTCTTCATAATTGCCCGGATTTCCTCGTCCGACTCGCCTCCCTAGACCATACGCGTGGTTCTCGGAAGCGCCTCCCCTGCCACTGATCGTTGAACAGCACAAATTCGACCCGAAATTGACGTTACCCAAAAATCCGAGTATTAGCCGAAACTTGTCAAGAACAAACTCTAAGCCGGTATCATCCCCACCGGAGCTAATTCCATAACATTAACTGAAGGGTGCAGGTCCTCACGATGATCCACCTCGAAGGAAGAGAGTCTTGTAGTGTCCACTACCGAATTAATTGCAGAGTCACAAAGCGCAAATATATCACTATGCCTCCCGTGTGTGGACCTCGATACAAGCTATTGATTGATGCTTGTGTAATACCAAATACGTCCCCAAGAGGACCGCCTCAAAAGCTGCTAGTTAATTATTAGTGATCCGACCCAAGCGGGGTACCCTATTATAGCACATGTTCGACTCCCTTCTGCTGGTTCTGGCCTCCACCGGACGAGATTCCGGCCATAGTTCTGCATAGATGTAGTCCTCATCGAGATTTACCAGTTGCCACGCTGACAAATATTAAGATCGAATGTGCCCACACGTTCAATGCGAGAATGAACTCGAAGGTCAAGGCAGGGGAACGTGTTCCACCGCGATAGCTGTTGCAACTGCTGATGCTGCTGCTGTTGCGTCTGGCGAAGACGATGATCGCAAAAGAAAAACGAGGAAACAACTTCGAAACGACCAAATTGCCTTGCTCATTGCCACAGGAGATGATCCATTGGCGATCTGTCAAGACGTCGCTGACGGTAGCCTCTTGGATTAGCATAGCTGGGATTTCACCATTTTTTGTAGGGGTAACTCTGACGCGCAGAGAGCCCAAGCGTGCTGTGCTTTTCGAGCGTGACATTTTGATTTGTCACATTGCTCTTGCTTAAATCGGACGAACTGCCGCTTGTCACGATCCGATATCACTCTTAGTTCTGCTAATAGAAGCGGCCATTAAAATGGAGATCACATTTCTGATGAATGCCGATGACATCGAAAACGCCCACTCCGGACAACACACCAGTGTACCAGGATGCGCTGAATAATGATAGAGCGTTTACTAATGCTAGACAAATACGGAATATGGTTTGAGCGCAGTGGACGGCGGTTGAACGATGCCGAAGTCGTCTTCGGCTGTGAAAAACCCGGAGGCGGAACGCAGGTTCGAGTGTGTCCCCCTCCCGGCGCGACCTTGTGACATATCGAGAGCATTTTCAATCAGTTTCATTTTGTTTTACAACTTAACCAAGCGTACGCTTACGGTAATAACTCTATTATTGCCATCGTCATCCTAGTCATAATAATAATAATAATAATAATAATAATTATTATTATTATTATTATTATTATTATTATTATTATTATTAATCATTATCGTCATCATTATTATTGTCAAATCCAGAAATTTCACATAGTCCCTTAGAAATCTTGACACCTCAAATGTATCCCTTGTTTTTTCACATTTCATTCTAGATCGTTTGACGTATATAACCTAGCCTTCCCTATTATAAACATATTATACAATACGTAGGGCTCGGCTACCCTCACATTAATAGTTAAGGATATTTTCAAAGTTCATAGTCAGGGTCCCGATAGCTGCTGTGCAAAAAATTATACCAAAAGCTTATCCGATCCTTCGTTCGCAGAGCCGACTATTATAACGCACTAATACGTGATCGGCATAACCCGCCTCGTGGGGTAAAAAAATACCCGAAGGATTTATATTTAATCATTTTCGCCCAAAAATTCGAGATGAATATAATGATTCGACTTTCTACGGACGCTATTTCTCATAAAAAAATACAATACATAGTTTATTAACGGAACTACTTAATTTTTTTTTTGCATTGCCTAAGTTCGATCAATATGTTCTCACCAGGTCGCGGGACAACTCGAACCTGCAAAACTCTGGCAGGTTACGACTGCCGCCTTGGTCTTGAGTCGCTCGGCGCTCCGGGGCGCTTAAAGCATTAGAAAGAGTCACAAGAACAAGAGGCTGAGACTGGAAAAAGATGAACTCCGCCAGGAGTCCCTGGAAGTGTGGCAAAGACAATGGATAACCCCAAACAATAACTTGGGAGGGAACGACACTCGCAAATTAATTGCGGATGTTATCAAATGGGTGAAGCGAAAACACGGCCAGATTAACTACTTCACCTCCCAGATGCTGACCGGTCATGGAGACTTTGGACAATACCTCCATAGATTTGAGGAAAAGGAGACACCCACCTGCGAACGATGTGAGGGTGCGATGCTGGATACTGTGGAACACACGCTCTGGGGGTGTGCGATAGATTTCAGGAAGAAAGATGCGAACTGATAGAATCCCTTGGCGCAATGGCTCAGATCGAACATTGGGTCGACACCATGCTTGTCGTAAGCAGAGACAACTAGAGAATTATGGACAGATTGTTACTAAGGCATTAACAAAGAAAAGTCAGCAGAGAGCGTGAGAAGAAGTCTAAACTCAGTGGATTAAAGGTAACACCTACTACTGTTATTACTGTTGTCTGTAGATTAGCTAATTATCGCGACGAGACGTGACGCCTGTTGGTATGCCTGCTGCGTCTGGGCACTTGCCTCTCGAAAATTTTCCACATAAAAATTGGCAAATATACGTTCACACATCACAATTGTATAATAAATCATCACACCAAATTAAACTTGCCGGCTATTCTCAAATAGCTCGATCGCAGAAAAAACCACTCTACCATTCCATAGCCAGAGACTTCGCCGTTCAAGCCACCGAGGTCAAACTCACGGCGCGACGTCGGCTAACATGTGCTATAATTGAATTACCACTGAAAATGTAGATGTGCTTATTACTCTGTGATAAACAGATAGATAATCACTGCCTTTTACAATATGCTGTTATTTCACACATGTAGAAGACGTACACGAGAGAGATGTTGCACAAAACCCTAATCACCCTCCTGAGAGATAGATTGTACAAGCAGAGAATCCAACGCGGCACGATTTCCACAATGTGAGCAAGTAGTACTTGTGACCTTGTTGACATTCATATTCGAGATGTACGTAGAACTTCGAGCAGTATTTAGAAATTTCGTCTACGTGACCAAAATATAGAACCCGCGTCGAGCTTTGCCAGCCCGTTGATCTGAGCTAAGCTTCCCTCTGGGTCGCCCATGCGGGTCGGCCTCGTTCAAGTATATTGAGCGGATAGTATTGAGGCTTCGTCACATAGAGAATAATAAGGCTAACATCGAAGGCAGGGTTGCAATTTTCGATGAGTCTAATAATGGATGTACACCATGTAAATGTAGCCACGGACACAATCCGTTACATACGGACATATGGCTTGCCGATGAACCAACGCTGATTTCCCTTACCCAGAAATTCTCGCAAATTTCGCCTCTCAGAGGAGAGGTTTCCATCCGCAGGTAAATACAGGTTCTTCGCACCCCCTAATGCTGTACGATGGCCTGGGTTGTTATAAACTTTTCGGGCTGATGCACAGCGAACATAACAGTCCACGGTACTGCCTTCGGCGTTGCATCATAAGACGGACCCCTTTAAATGTAAATGTGCAACGGAGGGGATCGAACCCGTGCACCTACGTCCGTCTCCTCCGGTGGCAAGGCGTACACGAATGCATAAAGGGTTGTTATAAAGCAAGGTCACTTTACGACCCCCTGCCCCCCCCTATCTTGAGTGTTTCCGCGTTTTGTTTCGTTTATGGGAAATCAATTCCCGTTTCAGCCGTCGGCATCCTCCTCATATCCCGCAGACGATAAGGAGCACTCCCCAGTGTGTTAACTCCCACCTAATCAGCAAGTTACTAAGTTGAGTTCGAATACGATCACCAGTGCGAAGCGGTCAGCCGGCTAGGACTGAAGTTTTTCGTTCTGAGACGTTCTCAAATGCGAATATATTGAGAAATAAGTTATTCTTGTTCCGAAATCCAAAGCGAACTGTAATACCTCTTTATGAATAATAACGTTACTGGCATTATTGCCTAGAATAGAATAAATGCATGCTAATGTCTGGGTAATTAGCCCGAAACAAAAAATGTCTGGGTAGTGTTCACATAGTCAGACGCTGCGTATCACAGCAAAGTCCGTTTATAATCAATTGCATTTAAATAGCACAAGAGTTCTGTTAGTTCTGAGCCTCTGAGTTAGTTCTGAGCCTGGATTTGTATCGTTTGTGCTACAACTATCAACATCAGATATACGAAACTGATGTGTCGAAATAGCACTCTCCTATATATGACTGAGTTAAATGCTAGCGCGAACACACTACCGCGTACAAATGCATCACAAAGTTTGGGTCAAACATATATTTTTGCCACCGATTGATATAGAACTGTCAATTCGGTATCATTATATATGTAGCACGTCGTCCTTGTGGGTGTTTACTTGAAACGCTACTAGAGGGAGTGTTTTCTATTAAAAGTGACATAAGTGGCGATTGTCAGCTGTTTGGTTGGTGGCATTAGCAGGCAGAGACGCTTTGTCATCCTCGTCAACCCCACTGCAGTGGCTCGGAGCCCACTTTCTATGGCGATTAAACTGCTTCTAGTGGTTTCCGTGCGTTCGGAGGAAAATTTCATCCTCTACAGAAAAACAAAAGTAGCATCAGATAATTAATAGAACTATGATTAGCTTTTCACTATGTCGAGACAGCCAAAAACGAAAATCCATGACCACACAATCGCACATGTTTGAGCGTATACCTATCTATTTACAATACAATACAAGGTTTGGTTTATTAACGGAACTGCAGTCTTATCACAACGCTTAAGTTCTCGTAAAAATAATAGCGAAAAAGTGTCGTCTAATGGATTATTTCAAATGCTACCGATTTCTGGAAACGGCATTATTTACATCAATGTTTTGATCATCATAAAAGTAACAGTATACAAGGGGCAACGCCCACACAAATTATATTCAGTCTATGCATTAATCGCAATTATAAATAAACAGACTTTCTCTGTTTCATTATAGTATACCCCAAAGGACACCTCTAAATTATTTACAAACAATCTTCCTGCCTCCCGCGCTAACACCTTTGATGATGTAAGGGTTCTAATTTCGCGAGGTAGTGAGCCCCAGACTGCAGGCAAGCGGTGCGCAAGAGCATGGCGGCTGAGTTCTCTTACGACAAATGGTGTTTCAAAGGTTGTTGGCCGACGGTTAGACCTTTTGACGACAGCGGTGATTGGAAATGCAATATCACGGGGAATTTTTTCTCTCATCATCTTAAAGGCAAGAAGTGCGACATGAACCACGTAAATCTTACCTATAGGGAGCAGGTCAAATTTCTCAAAAACATCCGCAACCGAGTCTCGCCGACGTCTACCAAAAATTGCTCTTAGAGCGTCATTCTGAACAATCTCGGTTCTGCGAATGATCGTTTTATAGCCACCACCCCAGATAGAGATCCCATAGCACATGATAGGCAACAGGAGCATTCTGTGAACTAAAATTAACCCATCCACTGGAATACCACGATCTCTGAGGCGACGGATCGAGGAAATTACGGCATAACACTTGGGAAGGAGAGCCTCAAGATGGGCTTGCCACTTCAGTGTCTCGTTAATGGTCAGGCCCAGACATCTGGCCGTAGACGACATCGGAACCGGCTCCCCGCAAAGCCACACCGGATCTATCACTGGAGTCCTTTGTGGTGGGCGCAACAGAATGAGACCCGTTTTGTTGGTATTCACAACAAGTCCGAACAGCTCAAACTTGAGGACGTATTCGGAATAGGAGTGAGGTGTCATCAGCGTAAGCAACAGTCTTACAATAATTGCCAGACGAGATTTTGAGCAGAATGAAATTGATCAAAATAACAAACATAAACGGTCCCAGCACAGACCCCTGGGGGGTTCCAATGTTAACCACCTGCCATGATGACCAAATGTCGCCAACCACAACCGCCTGTTTCCTATCTGAGAGATATGAGTGAAACCATCTGACAACTTCGGGTGAGCAGCCAAGGCACTCTAGCATTTGAAGGAAAAAGGAGTGACGCAGGCAATTGAAGGCGGCCGCCACATCCAGCATCACCCCAAGGCAGAGTTGACCGTTCTCAATAGTGTCGGCGACTTCCTGCCAGGGATGCGCGAGCGCGAGATCAGTGGAGCGCGCCCTTCGGAAGCCAAACTGGCATGCCGAGAAGAAACTCGCCGAGTTAAGATGCCTTTCAAGCCTGGACATTACCACCTTCTCGAACACTTTAGAAAGATAGTCAACAAGCGAGATAGGCCGGTAGTTCGCGGAAAACTTTGGATCACCTTTATTTTTAAAAAGCGGGACAACTCTGGCCATCTTCAACCTGGAGGGAAATATCCCGTTTCTAAGGGACAAGTTTATAATATGTGTTAAAGCGCGAGCGAGAACCCACGAGGACAACTTAATAAGTCAACTCGGGATGCCCAAGGCCCCCACAGTCCAGTTGGCCCTAGTTGAATCAAGGGCCCTCTGTGTTTCCGATAAGCTAACCTCTGAGAACGCGAATGCCGAACTCTGAGCCCCCCAAATAGATGTCAATTCTGGTCTCTTGGAGGTCCTCTTGGGCGTTTATCCCAGATACAGTGTCTGAACCGACAGCAGCAAAGTGCCGGTTTAATTCATCAGCAATAGCCTGTGGTGTCTCTAGACGCCCAGAATTAGATTCGAGTATCCGAGGGAGTTCAGCTTTACCGCTACCCTTCCCACATGAGGTATTGATAAATTTCCACAATTTAGAACTATTGCTCTGCAGGCGGGTGAACCGATTTCTGAAGAAGGAAGTCCTGGCACACCGAAGCTTTCGCTTATACCTGAGAAGACTGTCACGATAGGCCGTCTTAGATTCATGGGAGCCCACCTTAATGTACCAGCGGTAGAACTTGTTTACATGAGTCCTAAGACGGCGAAGACCAGGGGAAAATTGGAATTTATCTCGACACTGGGGCGCGGTTGGTTCAACTGTGGTAAAGCATCTATCATATTCTGTAGACAGCTCGCTGCTGAGTGTACTAAAGGCAATCTCAACGTCCTCCGTGTCAAGTACATTAAGCCAACTAAGTTGGCCAATATTGCAGTCAAAACGAACAAGGCCTTCCGTGTCATGCTGTTTAACAGGGACTTGCACCGCTAGAGGAGCACTCGCTGGATCAACATTAGACTTACCCGTTATAGCAACCGTAACCGGATAGTGATCAGAAAACAAAGGAGTACGCCAGACTGCCGCAGAGATATCGAGGTATTCCTCACAATTGCAAACGGCTATATGATCTATGCAAGTGCCGGAAGACGGGCGGGTGACTTTGTCAATAACATAACAGCAATTTCGAGAGGAGAAGAATCCAGAATAACTTTCAGAACACGGGCCATTTAACAGATTAACGTTTGAATCACCCATAAGGATACAAGGAAGGGTACCACCCACAGGAAGAATGTGTTCAAGCATGTCGAGCAGGGAGTCCCTATGTGAGAAATAACTGGAATAAAAACCAACGAGGTAACCCTCGAAACCAGCTTTCCTAACGTGGACACGAGCTACTTGCACATTACCATCCTCACTACTTTTTGCTATCGAGTCGAGAATACTACATTTGTTATGCACATAGATCCCAACCCCACCGCCTTGTCTGTCAAGCTCCCGACCTGAACCAAGGTACGTGTAGCCTGAGATCCCATAGCCGCAGTAATCAATCGTTTTTAACCATGTTTCACTCACCACTACCGCGTCCAGATAGCTTCCTTCACCCTCAAGAAAATCTTGCAGAGTTTCTAGTTGCCCCGGCTTTTTTAGCCCCCCGTACCAGCATTAAGATAAAGCGCGGCGAAATTGCTAAAGACAGGGACATTTATCCCATAGAGGCCAGGAACTTTAAATTCAGGGACACCGTCCCACATCCGACAATCTTTAACATTGGTAAAATTCTGATTATTTATGTTGAATATACAATTCATATTGGTCATTTAGAGTTCTTTCTAACACTAGATCTCAGTGGAGAGATCAAAGACATTAACGGTCCAAGCATGTTTACGAGTTCTTGCAAGCACTTAGCTGCAAGTGGACATAGTACGTTAAGAAGCCGAGAAATGGGTCTCAGAGAAGTGCTAAGGGCTTTATTTGAGGAGGATCTCCTTTTCGGCAGGGATTTACGACGAGGCTTCTTCTGGGTCAGCGTGTTCTTCTTTGGTAGAGGCGGGATCGTTGTGACTCCAGGTAGAACCAGCTTAACTCCCGGACCATGAGAATTGTCAACCACGACAGATCTCAACACCGAAGCATACGATGTCTTGGATACATCGGGCGTTGCTGACGAAGCTTCACTGGATGGAGGTCTATGAGAGACCGTAGGCACGTTAACGACCTCAATCCTGCTGGCCTCAGGATGGTCAGTTCTCAGCTGCTGGAGGAGTCTGCTCTCCATCCACGCTTTTCGTTTCTCCGTTTCATACGCTTTGAGAGGACAGCTGGATGACGTTTAAGCATGAGCTCCTTTGCAGTTGACGCACTTTGCAAAATTTTTACATTTATTAGCCAGGTGCCCCGACTGCCCACAATTCTTGCAGGCCACGTCATTCCGGCATGCGCTAGCAATGTGCCCCAACTTCAGACATTTGAAGCAAGAGATAGGGTTCCCTGCGTGCATTACAACTCTGTGCTTCTTGAATCCGAGCAGAACCTCCGCAGGTGGAATTCTTCCAAATTGAAGAAGCACGCGATCAGTAGGATAGGAGCACAGCTCGGTACCAGTTCGCCTCCTCACCAACTCCCTTTTGACTGCAATGACACCTTCTCCTGAGAGGGCTTTCAGAATCTCCTCCTCGGAGAATCCTTTATCAACCTGGGTGATCCTGGCCCAATTCAATTCCAACTCTCGACATTTTACAATCACCGGAAGACTTAACAGAGTAGAGAGCTTTGATAGTGACCTGGCGTCACCAACCGAATCCGCCCACACTAGAATGACACCATGCCTTGATTGCGGCCTAGTGTTCGGAAACAGCCTAAACACTTCGCTGCATAAAGCCAGGAGGTTGCCCTCAAAAGGTTCACCGGAAAACCTTGTGACGCCATCTACATTGCTCTCAACTCTACGTGAAATCTGTACACGAAATGACGCTTTTGACTAAAGTAGTACTTTTGACCCAGTCAGTGTCCCCAGTAAAAATCGGTTCTGGGTTTAGTCAGTAAGAGTCTCACATTACCAGGCTAAACTCTTCCAGCAGATCATATTCGGCAGGCTCACTGCTGAAATCGAGGAGAAGGAAGCACTGTCGGACGCGCAGTGCGGCTTTCGGAAAGGGCTGTCCACCCTGGACGCCCTGCCTCGAACCACACGGAGAGCCAGCGAGGAATCTGGGAAAACCCGAAGGACGCGGAGATTCGTCCTCCTTATCTACTGGATGTTAAAAATGCGTTTAACACGGTTAACTGGGGAGTGATCATAAGGGTGCTGGAGCGAAAGCGAGTATCCGACGGAATCCGATGGATTCTGTCCTCGTACCTGGGAGGCCGAAGTCTGGTCGCCGGGAGCCTGGAGCACGAGGTCACTGCCGACGTCCCCCAGGGTTGATTTCTGGTTCTCGTGCTCTGGAACCTTACCTATGACGGGATTCTGCAAACCGATATGTCGAAGGGCGCCGAGCTCCTAGCCTACGCGGATGACCTGGCGATGATGGTCACGGCGAGAACGGAGGACACCCTAGAGGGCACGGCCAATGAAGGGTGGTACAGTGGATGGATTCCCACCATCTCCAGCTTGCACCTGCTAAGGCAGAGGCAGTGTATTTAACAGGAAGGAAGGGGACGCGAGGGATCAACCTCCTGCTCGACGGTCACCCGATGGAAATCAGGCGGGAGGCGAAATACCTCGGAGTCATTCTTGACCAAAGGCTAAGCGGCCTAGCGCATACCAGGTACGCCACAACCAAGGCTCAGCGAGTATCCCTGAACCTGGTGCGCCTGATGCCTAGGGTGGTGGGAGTGTCGGAGGAGAAGAGTAGACTGCTGGCATCGGTAGCTGAGTCTATGGCCCTTTACGGTTCATCAGTATGGGCGGACCTGGCGATCCGTACGGCGAAGAATAGGGGGATGCTGAGGTCGGCCCAACGAACGCTGGCAATCAGGGTGAGCCGGGCGTACCTGACTGTGTTGATCGACGTCCTTCCGGCCCTAGCCAGAATGTTACCGTGGGACCTGCTAGCTACTGAGAGAAGCTTCAGGCTCCCGGCTGGGAATCTTGATACGACCATGGCCCGGAGAGTCACCCTCGACGCCTGGCAGCGAGAGTGGGCGCAGGTTACTCCGGGAGTGACGAAGAAGTGTTGGACCAAAAGTCTGATACCAGTCTTCAGGGTGTGGTTAAAGTGCAACATGGGTGAGCTCACGTATGAGGCGACGCAGGTGCTGACGGGCCACGGGCAGTTCCAGATCTACATGGCTAAGACCGGAAAGACGCAGGTGGACATATGCGTGCTGTGCGACGCGGCGAGATGGACAACGTTGAGCACACGGTGACCCAATGTGTGTCACTAGCGGCAGCCAGACAAGGGGGCTCGAGGAAGGTTGTGGGGAAATCAGTCAGAGAGCTTGTGGCACATATGGTCAAATCGAGGTATAGTAAACCAACCTGCTTGTCTTGCCAACTTCAAGAGGAGAAACCCGCAGGGTGGTCGTGAAAGGGAGACCTGATTTCTTGAAGTGTTGTGTTCTCCTGATATCCTTTCTATTTTAACAAAGAGGAACTTGCCTGCTAATAGGCAAGTTAGCAGGCGCCACCTGTCCTGAAGTTCACTTATTTATTTGAATCATTGCGAACTCCGTTCGTCACACGAGAGAAGTCTGGGCGGAGGTCATAGACTGGATGGGGGGATCATCAAGCTAAAGGAGACTAAGGAGAGACACAGAATGGCCCGAGTGAGTCACCAAAGCCCCTCCCCAGGGGGGTCTCCGAAGCCCGCTCCACCGTTAGCTAGACCGGCTTCCCCCGCGCATTCCCGCTCAGGTGGGCAGGGGATAGGCGGACCCAGCAGCCGGTACCTCTTGGGTAGATTGGCCGGCCTGTTACGGGGGCCTTCTCCTTCACCAGTCTCTCCCCGCGCATTCCCGCTACGGGCCGGGGCTTAGGTGACCGAGCGTTCCCGGGCAGGACCCCAACACGGAAGCCACAGAAGTCATAGGACACTAAGGCACCCGGCAATAGAACACTAGCCGGAGCAGTACACACCTTCCCCAGAGGACAGCTATCAGAAACCTCTCGTTAAAATTTGGCTGTTTATCTCTAAACGTATCATTGATGTGCCGCGACATCTGAGTTGTCAGAGATAGTCACATGGGCTAAGTAGTCAAGGGAAAACAAAGCACTCAAGTATTCATCTCGGGTTAATTAACAAGCAAATATAATTCTATCTAGACAGAATGCACATTGAATCATATTTATTCAATAAATGTTCAATAGACAGGTTAATAAAAAAATATATGGTTGTCGTAGGATTAACTTGAGTCCGCTATGGCAGGAAGTCAGCCCGCCCATTCGAGCATCGTTGCCTATAACACTGCCGCAGCAGCATTGCCCTTCTAAATTACTTGTTAGTCCAGCGCACTGGTAATTAACTGCATTCACACTTGCCCACTGGGTATATCCCACAGCTTATCCGAACCTATAACTAGGACAAGTACAATTAAGAATGCAATGTAACTCTCTTGGTTTCTGGGTTTTGATATTGGAAAATGGTTCCATCTTTTCTTATTCCAACCATTGAAATTTCATCAATTGAGGATCTTTTCTCAGCAAGCGCACTAGATTTTAGCTGGGTGCGTACCTAGAGGAGTGTATTAACATGCCCGGTTCTGCCAAGTGGATTACTACAAGGAACAATGTATCCTTCTAGATTTTATAATCAGCTCTACAGGTAGCTTAGGCTAAGGGTCACATTCGTAAATAGACGACACATGTGTTCTGCTTGGTAAGTACTTGTTCTTTTAGAATACGAACGTTTGAATAATCTCATATACATCTATGACTAGTTCCATCAGGAGGGGCTTCACCGTCTATACGTGTCCTGCCCAAAATTCCTATCTAACTTAAGCCAGCGGAAAATAGCTGTCACTGAATCCCACAGGTATAACAGACACATTCAGAGCACTGCGTGTCTCGTTGCTTGATTGTAGCCTCACTATTTGTATTGTACTGTTTATTTTAAATGGAAATCAGTAAGTTCAATCGGAGGTTGTTACAACGGTTGCTAACAATAATTAGCGAAGGACACAATGAAACAAGCGGCACTAAAAATATCAGATCAGTCAACCCAAGATCA